>RJWM01000907.1:0-179843 GCA_004363535.1 Dasyprocta punctata | reverse complement strand
GGGCTATAGCAAAAGCAGCATGCAGAGTCCCCATGGCGCTGAGGGTTCTCAGTGTGGGTGTGCCAACTGGGTAAATTGAGGAGGGCACAGGCCAGGGCTGCATCTATCCTGCCACAGAGGACCACGGGGCAAGGCATCCATCTTTTCCACTAGGGGGAGCTTTGGTGATTTTTCCTGGATCACAAATGAGGCTGGCAAGCCTCAGCCCTGGCTCTTTCGGGGAATTCAGTCTCAAGTCCTCTGGTGGCCCAGAGGTGGCCCTGAGATGTTTCCATAGTAACAGGGATGCTGTGGTTGGCAGGGTTTTGTATTTCCATTCCAAACAGACCAACAGCAGCTATTTGAGAGGTTGGGACATCAGTCTCTCTCCCATGACTCTAGACAGACAAACCAAAGAGTAGATAGCAAAGAGGCCACATGGGACAGAAAGAAACCCCTAGGGCAAGGTGTTGGTGGCAAGGTGAAGGAGGCAGGCTTGGTGGCTTCCTGTTCACATCTGTGCAGACAGCTTCCTATTGGTCCATGAGTTATTTCAGGTGGCTCCTGAAACATGCAGTGAGCATCTGTCCTGCACCTGGCTCTGTGTTGAGAAGTGCGTGGGCCTGTGGCACACTTAGGCTCATGAACGCACTCTTGCCCCCACCAAGAGAGCCAGGATCAGCTAGGGTTTTGAATTTCTCTCTTAACACTCCATTTTATTTAAAAAGGCCCAATAGGATGTCCTTAAAATAGACAAAGTAGGCAGGACAGCCATGTAGAGATGACTAGGTTGTTCACTGCACAACAGCAGCCAACGACTGGGCGAATGGTGAATGAGACTCAGCCTGCTTTCCATTCACCAAACTCTGAACCCTGGCAGGGGGCTGCGTCTGCTTATGAGAAGGAAGGAATAAGTTCCTGAGAATTGGTCCAGGGTAGCGTTAGGATAAGCCCTGTGCTAACGACTCCCCGTTCTGTGCTGTCACAAACGAGAAGAATGTAAGATTGGATGCAGTAGGTCCCCAGAACTCACCTGGGTTCTCTTTTAGCCTACATGTATCTGGACCAAGGATGTGCAAAGCACTGAGATAGGCACAAATCATCCCAGGATGGGATCACTGTGCCTCTACAGAGGGGGAAGCTGAGGCTCAGCAGGTGAGGAAAATGTGCAGGTTACACTGTCAGGCAGAGGTGTGAGCTGGCTCGCAGGGGCCCACAGTTTTTCTTGTCAAAAGAACTCTGTGGACTGGGATTGTAGCTTGTGGGAGATGAAGGAAGGAAGGAAGGAGGAAGGAAGGAAGGAAGGAAGGGAGGAAGGAAAGAAAGAAAGAAAGGAAAGAAAAAAGAAAGGAAAGAAAGAAACAAAGCAAGAAAAGAAAAGAAAAGAGAAAAGAAAGACAGACAATGTTTTTTCAGGAGCTCAAACCCAGCCTGGGCAACACAGATCCCATTTTAAAACAAAATAAAACAAGGCTCAGCAACACTACCACAAGGTTCTACCTGGCGCAGGCACTAGGCATGGCTCACCTTCCTCCTCCATGATGTGGAATAACACCGAGCCCATTGGGGGACAGCAAGCAGACTGAGGAAGGGAAGGAGTCAGTGTGGGGATGTGGCAGGTCTCAGTAAATATCCATCATGCTACAGAGCAGGGCCTTCTCCCTCTCACTTTCCCTCAGACAGCCTTGGGAAAACCAAGATGCCTCTACCACAATGGTGCAGACTGAAGGCCAACAATACAAAACACACTGTCCTGGTTGGAGCCCGGGAAATCTGGAGGAGCATGAAGGCTCCACTGGCCTGAGTCCCAGTCCAGGGTCTCCTGCTGTACCTCTCAGCTTCTCAGCCTCCCACATTTCCACAAGGCCTGCAGAGCTCTTTCCATAGTCCTGAGCAGAGGCTCCAAGGAAGAAAAGGCAGAGGTGGGGCGGGCTACATCAGGGCGGGGAGACAAAAAATGGGGAGAAAGGCGGGACTTGAACTTGCCCATTATGGATGTGCAGGTGGGAGAAGGTGTCCTAGAGTCCCATGTAGCCACTAAGCAGCCACCCACTGGGTGGGCCCCTGTGCTCCAGCTTGAGCCCTGAGCCAGGGCCACCACTCCACCCTCATCCCCCCGCCCCATCGCCCAGGGCTGGCCCAGGCTGGGGGACCTGAGCGTGGGCCAGCCCCACCCCCCAGCCCACCCGCTGCCTGCCTCCTCAGGTCTGCGGAGGTGGCAGGCCCTGCCTGCTCCCTGGGGAGCCTGCCGCCAGGCCTGATGGCGCTGACGGAGGGAGGGAGGCCGCCAAGCTGTCAGTCTGGAGGTGCCCCTCGGAGCCCCTCCTAGCTGGAGCGAGGAGGGTGGGCCGGCGCCTGAGCTGGGCTGTCAGGGCCTTCACAGAGACGAGGCCGGAGAGGCGCTGCCTGACAGCTCGCCCACCGAATTAGGACCATTTGCATGCTAATTTCCAGCGCTCTAACGGGCTGGCAGGCTGGCTGGGGTGTGTGGAGTGTGCGGAGAGAGGCACGCGGCCTGCCCGCCCGCCTGTGATGGAACAATGCTTGACTGATCTAGCTGCGTTAACGAGCAAATTATGGTAATTTTGTTATTACAAATGCATAGAAATTTCCAAAGCAGGCAGCCATTCAGGGCAGCTCCCTGCTCCTCCCCGCTCCTAAATACTGAGTCCTCTGTTTGTACACAAGAGCCTGGCACGGCTTTGGGGACCAAGGTTTCCAGTGGGTAGGCTTCCCTTAGGGCCATCTGAGGGAGACCCAGCACAAGCTGGTCCAGATCTGGCTACCGTTAGGCCACCCATCCCTGTCAGATGCTGCATCCCCAAACCTCAGCCTCTTTTTGTCCCCCAGGATTCTCTGCCTTGACCATGGGCCTAAAATCCAGCAAAACTCCCACATTAACTGGTTTCTCTCTGTTCTGAGCAGGTAACATGGGCAATTCTCACAGATAGTCCTAGGTGTTGAGAAATTCATTCAGTCATTTCTGTGCCACCACTGTGAACTGGGCTCAGTGAAGATCAAGGATTGTCTGATGGGTGGATAGATGAATGAAAGAATGAACATGTGAATGAATGAATGAACATGAATGACTGAAAGAGGGAGGGAGTAAAAAAAAGAGAGAAGAAAGGAAGGACAAGAAAAAGGAATGAGGAAAGAGGGATGGGGAGGAAAGAAGGAGGCAAAAAAGAAGGAAGAAATGAAAGAGGACTGAAGGGAGAAAGCACAGTTGAAAGGGAAGGAAGGAAAGAAGGATAGAGAGAAGGAGTGGGGAGAAGGAAGACCAGAATGTAGTTCACAAATGAGGACAATCAAGAGGGACCCCAGCCCCTCAGCTGACTGGCAGTATAATTAATCCAAGACTTTACCAGAGGAATTTATTTGCCAATTTGGCAACCTTTCCGGTGTTTGTAATTGTCCATTGTAGAAATCATAATTTGCCCCAGTTTTCCTGGTGATCTTGTTGATTGGAAGAGTGTTTTTGGAAGTGTGCTCTGGAATGCATCCAGAGAGGTGCTGTTTCCAAGGGCACCCCCAGTGCCCTGCAGGGAAGCGCAGGCCAGTCCAGGTGCAGGGCTTGGCACAGAGGTGGCTCCCGGCACCACACTGGCAAAAACCAGTCAGCCCACCGGCAGACACTGAGGGGTGGGCATGCGGCTGCTCTGGGCCTCCTCACGGAATGCTGGCAGCCCTCCTCTTTCATGATGGGGATTTCAGGTCAGGCTGATGTTATTGAAAGGTCAAGAAGCTGCCTCAAATCCATTTTGGAAGTCGGTGGGGAATAAATCATCAATTAGGGAGGAAACCAGCAGTGAGGAAGGTCTGCTTCTGGAGTACTCACAGACACCTTGTGAGGCAAAGCACCATACAGAAGCTGAGATTTCATGACCTCAGCTGGGGTCATGGCCAGATTTTTCTCTTTGTCTGATTTTTCTAATTGGGTTACAATTTCCAGAGGGAAACTGAATCCAAGAAAAGAAAACAATCATTTCTTTTTGTTGAGCTACCTGACTCTGGGTGGAAAACCAGAGAGTGGGAGTGAGCCAGGGCCCAGGGAAGCCACAGCCTCATCTGCTGGACAGGGATAGAACAGAGGCCTGCCAGGAGGTGCCCCTGTGGCTGGACAGGACCAAGAGCCTGGGGAGGATCAGGGGCAGAAGGAGCCCTTGGAAGGGTGGGATGCCTGGGGGAGGTCTTGATTGGAGTCGGAGAAGCTGTGTGCCTGGGACCATCCTGTTAACACCAAGTCTGCATGAGGAGGACCAGGGACAAAAATGCTTCCTTGTCTCCTGCTTCCCTAGGAGGGGACTCAATAGAGCAGGCCACTGCCTGGGAACAGGGCCAGCTGGCCCCTCCTCTGACAACCTATACCCCCACACAGGTCCTCTCCTTGTCCTCCCCTGCACACCCCCAAGCTTACCCAACAAGATGGAGAGCAAAGCAGTGCAGAATATACCAGGGCTGTTTTTATCCCAGAGGTGTGTGTCAGGACAGACCCCACCCCACACACCGCAGACATTCCCAAGCCAGGCCCATGCTAAATGCCTGCCATGCTTCTCCTACACGGTGTGCTCACACGAAGCCAAGGGCAGGGCCTGTACTGCCCAGCCCCACGAGCTGCTCCACACCTCCACAAAGGTCATGGGAGGTGCACAGCTGGTCTCCTCTTTTGCAAGAAGCAGATGCCAATTTCTTGGCGTCTGTTTTCCCAGTGGTTTGTTCCTGGGCATTCTTTGCAGGAATCCCCTACCCTAAATGGTCCTAGAAAGGCAACAGGGTCGCAAAGTCCCAGTATTGAATTCTAGGGGCCATGGAGGTTTGATACAATCCGGCATTCCTCAGAGTGGACAGCACATCTCGCCTTCTCTCAGGTCTGCTCTGGCCCCACATAGAAAGCAATTTCTAGGCTTTAACACAGCGTGTCTGAGTTCAATTCCAAACTGGTCAAGTCTTTTCCTTGTCATCCACCCTCAACCATAGGTGACCTGTGTGAACCCCTTTTCATAAGCTTCAGGTTCCATCCTTGTAAAATGGGACTAACACTGGTGCCCGCCTCAGGCCACCACAAGGATCCCACTGAGAGGACCCATGGGGAGCCTTGGGGGCTCAAGACCTGAAAGCAGCCGCAACGTCCAGCTCTACCAGGACAATCCCGAACGGCACTCTGGACCTGAAACTGCTCTTGAGATGAACATGATAACACAGTTGTCATTTAAAATTTTGTTTCCTCCCTCTTTTATCTCTCTTGCTCTTTCCTGCTCCTTGCCTCTTTCTTCCCCTTGTTCTTCCCACCCTGAATTTAAATCTCCCTGTTTCAGGTCCTTTATTTGTGCCTCTGCACATAGACTCCTTATAAAGAAAATTCATTTGTTCAGGGTCACCGCGTGGTTTTTCATTAAAAACAAATTACCCGCATTCAGGGAGGACATCTGGACTTCGCGGGTCCCATTAATGACTATATTTCCAGCCTCCCTGGCCCGGTTGGGCTCCCCTTGCCTGTCACCCTGCGTTCCTGGCCCCGGGAGGACAATGAGAGTGACAGTCAAGTGAAAGGGAAAACATGAGGGATGAGGGCGAGAGGCGAGTCCCCTGAGAGAGGAAGGAGGGAAAAGTGAAAAAATAAATAACTCAAACAGAGGGTAACAAGGGCCATTGTCTCAGCGGTGTCCAGTGAGAAGCCAGAGCAAATAGCGGAGGGTGGGGGCGGTGAGCGGAGCTGGGGCCCTGTTTAATTACACACTGGACTCAAAGGCCTGGACTCTGGATCAGAGAAGAGAGGGAGGGGAAGGTGCTTCACTCAAACAAATTCCACCCATGTCCACTAAGTACCCACTGTATGAGTATGTAGAGACTGGACAGGAATATTCTGAGAAACCAGGCAGACTTGACCTCAGGAGCAGTCAGAGGTAGAGCATGAAGGCGCATCAGCGCTGATCGAGCAGATCTGGTTTGTGCCCTGGGGTACACTTGGGGTGGGGGCTCTGGGATGCGGGAGTGAGGCTCCTTGCAAGAGGAGGTATTTACTGTGGGCTTTAGAGGACAGGTCCCACATAGGCAAGTGAAGAGGGGAGGGAGATAGGGACACAGTGGAATCCAAAGTATGCTCCTGGTGTTCTGGTGGGGAAGGCTTTTCCCCAGCCATGAAGGAACCCTCTGTCAGGAAGGCCACTGGGGAAGCCGCTGGGTCCCAAGCCCATCAAATAATGTCCATTTGCTCAGGCTCCATGGGCACCAGGGTTCAGTGAACTAGAGACACAAATTCCAGGCCTCAGGTCTGGCTGCGTGCCCTGGCAAGGCACGTCTCTGCTCTGAGCTAGCTTGGTAGCTTGCTTCTAAAATGGACAAATTTTCCAGCCTTGGAAGGTGCTTCCAGTGGCAACTGGGGATAACAGGCGAGTGCTCCCTCTACAGACTGTGAAGCACTATGCAGCTTGGGGGAGCAGGGCGGGGTGGAGGTTAGGGGAGGCAGGGGTGGTTGGTAGCATTAGCTTACGAGCAGGTGATTTGCCTCCTTTGAGAACATTTTCCTTTTTGAGGACATGACCCAAGCCCTGAGGGCTTTGGGCACTGGATATACATGTCCCCCATTCAGTGGACTTCAGGGTTAGTGGTGGTGGCTAGTTCAGCTAAGGGCTGGGAGCTAACAGGGTCTTGAAGACAGTGCGCTGCAGAGTCCAGCAAATCAAAGGGAGTGAGACATAGATCACCCAGTATACTAAAGCTAGGGGCTGGAAAGAGTCCCCTGTATACAGGAGCAAAGCCTGTCTCAGACCTTTGCAGACACTGTCCCATCCACCTGAATCGCTCACTTCTCTGTCCTCGCTGGTGACACATTTCTCCCTCAACAGCAAACCTGAGTGTGGTCTCTTGCTTGATCCCTCCCCTTCCCAGGGGCAGCATCATGGAGGTTTTGAAGGCTTTGGTTGTGCCCCTAACCTCCCCCCATTCCTGGATATGTTCACTGATGCTTTTTCAATCTTCACAAAAGTCTTTGAAAGCACCTTCAGATCTGCTCAACTCCCTCTGCACAGAAAGCCTGGAGCCCTCTAAGCCTGCCATCTCCACTCTAGATTGGATCTTCCTTCTCTGTGCTCCCAGAGTTCCTGGGCTTACCTGTCACTATACCTGTCTGCTTCTAGACCCTTACTGACTTGCCTGACAAGGTATCTTTAGGCTTATCCCTGGCATATGTAGATGTCAGTAAAGTTGAAAGAGAGGGAGGGATGGAAGGAAGGAAGAAGGGAGGGAGGGAAAAAGGAAGCACAAGACAGAAGAAGAGGGGAGGGATGGGGAGGGGAGGGAGGAAGGAATGAATGATGAATGGATGGAGGGAAGGAGGGTGGCTACTGCAACCTGAGCAACTGGAGCCCCAACCATTTATTTATTAGGTTGATAGGGTTCAATAGCAAATCAAGGTCCCAAGCCCCTCCTTCTCAACCACCCAGGGACCATCCTATGAAGGTCCCTCCTCACCCTACCTTACAGCACATTAAAGGTACCAAAATTTCTTCTCTAAAATGCAAAAAGGTTATTTTTAAAATAATTTTTATTTTGAAATTATTGGGCCACAAGTAACTGAACTAATGACTAGCTATGTTTTCTTCACAGTCAAGGCAGACTTGAGGAGTCCTACAAAGTGGGAGAATCAAACCTAGAAATTATTTTCAAATGTAATGAAATTTTTATGAGCCCTAAGTTCAATAGTTAATGAAGTTAATGTTGCAATGTGTAGACATTTCATATAACATTTATTAATGCTGGCTTTCAAGTTTCCCTTTTGAATTTTAGAGGCAAAAGGCCTCAAACTAGAAGTTCCTGAAAAACTCTTAAGTCTTTAGCCAGGGGCCTCCCCAGGGCCCTACACCCCTGTCCACAGTCCCTTGGGGAGTCCTAGCTGGGACACCAAACTCTGCCTGTGGGAGCTCAAGTGTGATCAGGTGAAGGCAGTCACAAAAAATGGAGAAAGAGTAAAAGGGAAGAGGAAGAGTGAGCTGGGCCTTGGCCTTAGGTGGGCAGATGGCTGCTGTCTGGGGCCAAGGGGCACAAGGACGAGCCTGGGCTCAGTGGCTTCTCCAGCAGGCCCAGCACCCTTCATGCTCCCCTTCTCCAGCACCCAAGGCTTCCATAGCTCCCAGCAATGCCCCTCCTGTGGATGCCTGCGCTCTCTGGTTCCCCTGGGGTTTCTCATGCACAGGTCCCTTCTTAGACTGGCAAACCCACCCTTCCAGCTCCAGCACAAGTGACTCCTTGGGACGCCTCCCCTGAGCCTCTCCACTCCCCCACTGCCCCACTCGACTCAGCAGCCCCTCCCCTGATTTCCTGGGCACTTTGTACATCGCTGGGTTTTACTTTTTAATATAACACAGAAGGATAGTGTTTAAAATCTTCTGAGTTAGACTGTGAGCCCCCTGAGGGCAACGTCTGAGTCCAGGATGCCACACCTGCCCCAAACTGGCATCCAGTGACTCTGAGGAATTGTCTGAAGAAGGAATGAACAGACAAACGGCCACGTGCCCTTTCCTCTTGGCTTGTCTGGGCTCATTTCTGGCCTGGCAGCGTGACTAGTAGCCACTAGAGGGCAACAAAGAGTCAGCAATGAGCAACAGGTGTGCGTCTGGGAGCTCAGAATGAGGTTGGCGGATGGGGAAAGAGCTTTTGGAAGAAGCCCAGACCCGAGAGCCACCAAGGGCTCAGGAAAAGTCAGGCATGGGGGGAAGCAGCGCTAAGACCCTACTGAGTCCCATGCTCAGGTCAGGGAGACCTACAGAGGTCCTATCTCCCGTCCGATACTCGAGTCCCCTCCACCAAGTTCTCACAAGTTTCTGCTGGCTTCTCCCACGCCTGTTTTCTGCAGTGGCCTTTATCCTAGCTGCAGGGAAGATTTTACACACAAGGTTGAAGAAACTGTTTCTTTGCCTTCTATGCTAGTGCCAGCCACTTCTATGGACCTGCACAGAATATATTTCACTCCTGGTTCACACACTGGAGGAGAGCTGAGAATGAAGTGATAGATTACACAGGAGTCCTTGGCTGAGTTAGGCCAGGATCCTGCCTGGCGCTAGGCCCCCCGCCCAAGCCTGCATGGCTCCCACAGCGGGTTAGACTCACATTTCAGGGATGGTCTTGCTGTGGACAGAGAAAAGAGATCTTCCTCTCCTCCCCTTCAGAATCTCCATACCCATCCCAGTTCACCCAGCTGGTGCCTGCATAACTGTGCAACCATCATTTCCAATGATCCTCACAAAAATCAGGTGAGGCAGGCTTGGAGAAGTCCAAGAGCTGTGCATGTCACACCCTTTCCACGGTACCCCTCGCTTTTCCTGGGCATGCCCACATGTCTCGGTGGACCACACCTCACCCTCTATCTTCCTGGCCTGCTTCCCCATCTGTCCGCACAGGGTTTCACCCAGATGTCTGCTAGGCCTCCAAAAGTTGCCAAGTCTAATCCTAAACTTGTCCAAGTGCAAAACCAAGTTCTAAGCCTACCTGTCAGCCTCCTCTCAGTGAGCTCCCCTTGTCTCTCCTAACCCCATTTAGCCAGCCTGATTGGCCTGAGCTGCACTTTCACCTACATGAAGCCATGCCAGGCACTAGACTCAGCCCACCCTGTCCCAGTGCCCTTGCCCCTCATGTCAGCCAGAGCCTGAAGACCCAGCTCAAGGGCTCCCTTGCCAGAATGTCTTTCTTAATTGTACCAACCCCAGTACCTCTCCATTTTGTCCAAGTTTATGACATTCAAAGTCTGCACCCCTGCCCCTACTTGGTAATGCTCTTTTTGTGACCACATCCTTCTCTAACTGGCTCTTCCACTGAGCCGTGGGCTTCATGGGGTATGAGTTCTGGAGAGCTCTGGATGTGACATCTGCCAGGCCAGCTTTAAGTAAGCCTGTTAGGCTTCTGTCTTCACCATCACACTCAGACTCCTACCTAATAATGATAGTAACAGACACTTAAATGGCATTTAAAAGGTGCCAGGCAAAATTACAGGAGTTTTAACATGTATTATAACCACTTAATGTTCATCCTCATTGCAGATAAGAAGAAAACTAAGTCCAGAGAAGTCATGTAACTTGCTCTAACTAGTACAGCTACTGGGAAGCAGGATGGTAGTTCAGAATCAGGCAGTCTGGCTCCAGAATCCATGCTTATGACTATCCAGCCTCCCACTGCTTCACGGTATGACACAGAATGCTGCTCCCAGTCGTTGGTCAGCCCCAGGATCCTCGGCTGCACGGTTACAGCCCCAGACTCATTGGGCCTCAGCAGACTGGGCTGAGCTCTCATTGGCAGCCCAGCCTGAAGCCCCCCATTTTATTGTAGCTGCTATTTCCTGAGTGCTACCAGGTGCTAGGAACTCTGCTAGGAAGCAAGAACACAGCAGGGAACAAAATACACATAGTCCTGATTATGGTACTATTCTTATGTACCATGCAGACCTCAAGGGAAGCCAGGGAAGCACAAGTAAACCTCTCTTAAATTTGCTCCAAAATGCTTAGTACTGTGAATGATAAGAGCAAGGTACTCCAAGAAAGGAATGGGGGGAAGGTTCCTTGTTTATTTTTTAAGCCATCATATACATCATTTATTATTCATTTATAAAACTAATTTTATAAGCACATAAATTTTCAAATTATGTTACAGTGCATGTTTCATTACCATTGTGAGAGGACATCTTTAAATATTAACAGCATGTTCTGTTGGTGTAAGTCCTTTTTATTTATTCTCAATTTTTTAAAGCTTTGATATTGGGCAAGATTTTCTTTTTCACTTTATATTGTAGAGGGGAAAAAAGTGAACATATCCACTTCACTCTACTCCTCAGGATAAAAAGTCTCTCCAAGTAAAATAGATCAACTAACTTGGATCATCATTTCTATAGGTCCTTGTTTAGATAGCATGTGTCCCAATCCCTGGAACCTGCGAACATGTTAGGTTATAAGACACAGTGAAATTAAAGTTGCCACTAGAAATAAGCTTGATGGGTTGGGGATCTAGCTCAGTGGTGTAAGCACCTGCCTGGCAGGTGCAAGGTTGTAAGTTCAATCCCCGGTACCAAAAAAACAAAACAAAACAAAAACGAACAAAAAAAAAAAAAAAAAAAAAAAAAAAAAAAAAAAAAAAAAAAAAAAAAAAAAAAAAAAAAAAAAAAAAAAAAAAAAAAAAAAAAAAAAAAAAAAAAAAAAAAAAAAAAAAAAAAGAAGGAAGGAAGAAAGAAATAAATAAGGTTGATCACTAGCTGATTATCAAGGTGAGACCAGGTAATCACATGAGTCTTTCTAAGTGGGGAGGAAAGTAGGGGAGAGAGAGATAGCAGTATGAGAATGTCTTGGCCCAATGTTGCCAGCTTGGAAGATGAAGTAATGGGTTCACAAGTCAAGGAAGCAAGGCAGCATCTACAAACTACAGATAGTCGTACTTCATAGGAATTTGTTACAGCTGCAATAGGGAACTACTATATTAAGGTCATGGGGGACAGTCTTTCTGAGTAGCGGAAATGTGAAAGGAGAGCCAGGCGGCTGCGCAGAGAGGGGTAGAGGTCTTTAAGCAGAAGTCAGAGGAGCTGAGGTGGGAAGGAACAGGTGATTCACCCCTCCTGCAGCGTGCAGGGGAGCCTGTGTCTACCCTACCCTGGCGGCTAGTCCAGCCCTCCTCTCTGGCCCCAGGCTCCCACTCCCTGCCTTACTCTCATCTCCTACTCCTTTAAGAGGCTAAAAGCCAGCATGCTGATAAGCAACTAATTGCAAGGCATCTGGAAGTGATGTCTACCAATCGACAGTAAGTAGAGTGCTTAGATCCACAGAGGCCTGGCCAGGCCCCTTAGGGCACAAAACTCAGGTAGGCCTCTCACTACTCAGCTTCTGCACCTGCTGCAGCCCAGGGATGGAAGATGATGACACTGTCAGGACTTCCTGGCACTCTGGCCTAGGACCCTGAAGTAGGGGTCAAGTAAGGGGCTCACAGAGTGGACACACGATCCCTGACTGGTTCCTCTCAGAGATGCCTACTTTCTTTTGTAGACTCACTAAAGCCAAAGGGCAGTAATTCCCCATTCTTCTCCTTCAGCCCAGAATTTTTAAGAGTTTCAAATGCCATGTCAATATCTGTTAGGTTGCACAAATATCTTTAGGCAGGAATCAAGTAGTTACACCGATCAAGACACTATGGAATCTTTGGTGCAAAACTTTTGGCATTTGCTGAGACTTGATGAAAATAAAATATGAAAACTGTCTCCATTCTAAGCCAATACAATATGCTGGATTTGCTTTCTTCAACACACCTCATCACAAAGAGCAAGACAAAGTTTGCAGAGCTGCTGCAGAAATGGAATCTATAAACATTACAGAAGAACAGAAAGCCATGCTACACAGATATAGGAATGCCCTGGAGCCAGAATCAGGAGTTCAAGCCAACAAACTGACATTAAATATGGGACAATGTTATATCTACTTTTTCAGGCCTGAAGTTCCACTGCCCAAGTGTACTCTGGAGATAGTCCCTCCCCGTATGTTCCAAAAGCAGACATTATAAATGGAAGACTTTACTTCTAAATGGAAATAGTGACAGTCAAATGTTCCCCAAGACCAATGGTGGGAAAACCAACCCAGAAAGTTCTGATTCCCCCATAGGCTGTGTGCCTGCCCCTGGCAAGCGAGGAGGGACAGTGAAACCGACTGTAACAAGGGGGCAGCCTTGGGGAAGGAAGCAGGATAAACTGGACCTCAAATCTGCTCAGCTGGTGCTCTAAATGTGCCAGCTGGCCCTCTGCAGCTAAGACATGGGATCACCGTTTTTGGTGCAGTCACAATCAAGTGAATGCGTCTTGGACTCAAAAGTCCAAGAGTTTAAGGAACAGAAAATAGAACAAATACAAAGTTGAAATCCTTAAACAGGATGTGGTGTTCATATCCTAAACCCTGGGCTTCATGGCTCATCGGCCACTGTCTTTTGCACCCTTCCCACCTCCTAACACATTTGAGATCCTTTTTGTGAATGAGACTTTCATTGAGACCTTTCAAGCCTTTTGCATCCTTCACAGTCCCTAGCATATTCTAGGTCTTTTTTTCTGTAAAGATTCCTTATATATAACTTGTCAATATTGCCCTATAAACAAAAGTGTGTGTGTGTGTGTGTGTGTTTGTGTGTGTGTGTGTGTGTAAGGGGGCTTGTCTGGAGGATTCAGCTAGGATCTTGAGTGAAGAGATTGTCGTGTATTGTCCAAGTGGGCCCTAAATGCATGTATATCCTTGTAAGACAGAAGAGGAAGGTCTGGCACACACTGAACAGGAGGTGATGTGAAGATCAGACAGGGCAACATCAAAAGATCCTGGCCTAGATTATGCAGTCACAGCCAAGGAATGCCAGGAGGCACAAAGAGCTTGAAGAGGTCTGGGCTTCTCCCTAGGGATTCCAGGAGGAACAAACCCGCCAACACCTCAATTTTGTCCTATTGATACAGACTTCAGACTTTCGGGCTGTATAGTTGTAGGAGACCAAGTTTCTGTTGCTTGTTTAGCACCAAGTTTGTGGTAGTTTGTTATAGCTGCCAAGGAAACTAACAGATAGGTCAATATAATTTTCCCTGCCATTTTCATTGAGCTAACACCCAGAAAAAAAGACCTAGAATGTGCTAAGGACTGTGAAGGTTGCAAAAGGCTTGAAAGGTCTCAATGAAAGTCTCATTCACAAAAAGGATCTCAAATATGTTAGGAGGTGGGAAGGGTGCAAAAGACAGTGGCTGATGAGCCATAAAGCCCAGAGGAGGCCACATCAAAAGGCTTTAGGTAGCGCACACGCCTATTATCCCAGCACTAGGGAAGCTGAGGCAGGAGGATCACTGTGAGTTCAAGGTTAGCCTGGGCTACAAAGTGAGTTCAAGTTCAGCCTGAACTGTATAGTGAAACCCTGTCTCAAAAAGACGACGACAACAACAACAAAAACCAACCAAGCAACCAAACAAACAAAAAACCAGAAGAATAAGAAGGCTTTGTGGGACAGATTATGTTTGCCTCAGCCTTGAAGGGGAAGGCTGGGCTCCAGTGGTCAAGGAGGGAAGTGATCCAAACACAGGCATTGAATGAGGAAGGTGACTGACTGGCAAGAGTCCTCAGTGTGCTGTGGACTAGTGGATGGGTGGGGATGCAAAGGCTGGGACAGAAAGCCAGAAAGACAAGCTGGGGCCAGGCCACAGTGATGCCTGAGGGGCAGGCCCAGGGCCCCTGTCTGTTGAAAGGGAGCCTTCTCCGTGCTGGAGTAATCTGCAAAGATAATGTGCACAGGCCACCCAAGAAACAGGAATTTGGAAACATGCTGGAAGAAAGAGTCTCAAAGACATGAAAACACTGGCTTGCATGCTAAAGATGCCGCTGAGCTCAGATTCCTATGCCTGATTTTGGCTGGGCACTGGGTAGGGGGAGAGAAGACAAAGCAAGGGACCTGCAAGAGGGAAAAGAGGGTGGTGGGGGGAGGAAGATGCAGAGAAAGAAAGAAAGGAGGCAGAGAGAGAAGGAAGAAGTCAGGGGCTCTCTGGCCAAAATTCTTGTTTTCTTCCTTCCACACTGTGCAGCCTCCCTCTGTGCCGGGGGACAGAGTCCCAAGGGGCCTTGTGGTTGCCCCTGTCCAGCTGTTGGCAACAGACTTGGTTAGGCTGTGCCCTTGCTCAGTCTCGTGATTCCTGCTGCCACCATTAATGGACAAGGAGCAGCCATCCGTTCCCGCTGGGGGTTTGGGCAGCCCACAGCCATTTGTATGTGGAGCCTGGTAATTAAGGTTGGAGAAATCACAGGGCAGGAGGGCAGGCTCTGTTTGAATAAACTCGAGAAAGTTCAGCTGCTTCTCTGAACCTGGCCTCCTGGAGGTTTGCAGCAGGGAGCTGAGGGGGTCTCAGCTTTACCTACTAATGTGCCCTTGGGACAGGGCCTGGTGCTACTGCTGTCTCCCCTTCTACCATCACTGAGAAGCAAGGGTTGACAGATCCAGAGAGCACACAGGCAGCACAGCACAAAGCTAGGGGTGCCTTCCCGGGGTCAAGTTCTTGCTTGCAAGCTGTACAGTCTTGGGCACTTCCCTGACCTCTCTGAGTCTTAGACCTTCTGAGAAATAGGGATTGAGCTCAATCTTGAGCTTGTCCATAGAGTTGTTACACAAGAGGTTCTAGGGAAAGCACTTTGCATTCTAGGAAAAGCTATATAAATGTGAGGGCTCATTCAAGGCTATGGAATGACATCCACTCTAACTCACTAAGGGTTGGGAAATGAGAAGTGGGGTGGCAGCAGTGGTGGTGGTGGTGGTGTGTGACTGAGGGAGGATGATGTGTGACCCCTCACCTCTGATTGCCTTGTGCATAATATTTCCCTGGGATGCGCCATGGACACACCCTCGCAGCAGCAGAAAATGCAGAGGTTTTGCAGGTGAAGCTGGCAGGCCTCCATGGCACTTGGCAAGGCCCAGGGCAAGAGTACCCATGCAGGCCATTTCCCATATGTCTCATATCTAAAAGCCATAAATCAAGCTAACAAACTGTTAAATGAAATATGTTCCATCCTCCTACCTTGTTAAATCTATCTTTGACACAACTTGAAGGATTGGGGTGAAATTTAGAATTCTGGGACTCCTTGGTGTTCTGTGCCAGGCTGTGCTTGCTGCCTGGAGACAGCCCACCCTGACCATGATCTGACCACTATTCCCACCCCAACTCCACTGACCACAATGCAGGGACGTGCATACCTGTGGAACACCTATTGCTCACATCTCAGCTCTGTCCATAACCTCACAAGAAGCCAGGCCCTAGCCCAGGGGTGCACACACAGGTGGCATGGGCTATCTGGAGGGGGATGACCCTGGAGAAAAGGCTGGAAAAGGCTCATCATGACTAGTGTTAGTGTTCAGGGTAGGCTGGAAGGAGGACTATAGGCATGTCCCCTTGGGCCTGCAGGCTGTCTCTAGTCCTTTGGGTGAGGGGGACACTACCTCAGCAGAGCCAGGGCAGGGCCCTCTAAGGAATGGCTCCCAGAACAACAGTCCCTCTTGCCTGGTTCTACCTGGCTCCTAGTGGTGGCCCTATCTCCTGTTTCCTGAGTGAGCTGGGCGTATTGCAGCCCCTACTTCTCAGAGCTGCTATGAGGTTCCAAAGAGAAAGTGGGTGTGGCCAGGGGAAAGTGTCCCCAGAGAGGGTCCACTGTGTGTCAGAGAGGAGCAGGCCTGAGAATGCCCAGGCACTGTGACATGTGATGTGGTCTCTGCAAAGGATACCAAATAAGAGGCAACCCTGCCCCATAAAGGAGGTGGAACAACATCTAACAGAGGCTTGTCTTCCTTGATTAAAAAAAAAAAAAAAAAAAAAAACTTTCAAAACAGAATACTTTGAGTGGCGCTATGTTAATGCCCTTAACACA
Organism: Dasyprocta punctata; assembly: GCA_004363535.1. Classification (NCBI taxonomy): domain Eukaryota; kingdom Metazoa; phylum Chordata; class Mammalia; order Rodentia; family Dasyproctidae; genus Dasyprocta; species Dasyprocta punctata. Next base: position 163,476 of record RJWM01000907.1, on the reverse strand, counting down.
CAGAAAGCCAGTACCACAATGCATTGCCTTGTCCCCACCACACAAGGGGACCTGACATGGTAGCCCCCTTTCTAAATGTCTTGCAACTGATCCTTCCCCACCTGTAGGGAATAGGGTTTCAGTAATGCTCAGTTCAGAAGCAAGTGACAAACTCACCACTTTCTACCCTCTCTATCTTGAACACAAGGGATGAGATGCTTGTAAGACCTTCAGGGCTTCTGAAGGCTTGAGTTGTACAGTTAGGAGAGGGGTTGGGGGAGGAGGGAAGAAGAGAAAGAGGGAGAGAAGCTGTTGACACCTCCTCTACAAGTTGGCCCTGCATCCCTCTGTGTTTCACTCCATGTGGCCAGCAAGAGGCTGCTTGAGTGACAGCCCAGGACCCCTCTCTGATGTCCTTCCCAGTGCTGTCGCTGCTGCTGTCCGGGTCTCACTGTGCACTCAGCTGCAGGGAAGAGGCTGAGCAGACCTCCACCTGATTTATTCAGGCCAGCTTCTCAGAAGCACAGGGGTCACCGGGCTGCTGGCGGGATGCCCACCACAGAACCCCATCCACTGCCTGCTGTGGAGACGCCGACAGTACAAACTCACCAGGCACCATCCCTGTCAGCGTAGGTGCTGAGTAGCTGCCCTGTCCGGCGGGGGGGACGTGTGGAGGGTACCCAGGGAGGGTCGTGCTTGCCAAGTCGCGGCCTGAGGAATCAAAGCAACAAATCACAGGGTGAGTATCTCCGCAGCCAGCCGCTTGTCCATAGCTCCCCTGACGCGGCTACACATTTGTCACATCCGGACGCTGGATGCCAACGTGCCCCTGCCCCACTGCTTCGGCAAAGCCATGGTCACACTTACACTGCCAGCCCCACCTGTTCCACTCACCAAGAAGCAAGCCTGGGCTCTGGCCTGAAACCAGAAAGGTGGAACAGCAAAGGTCCTGGCACATGCCAGGGCTCTCTACTCCCCAAGCATGACTCCGACAGCTCTACCACCAACAAGACGTTTTTGCACAAAGTGCCCTTCCTCCAGCCGCTCCTGACAGCACTGCCTGCCTTGCCCTCTGGATGACTGGCAGAGGGGAAGGGCATCTCTGCCTCAGACCTCCTGCCTGGATACCTGGCCCCTCACTGAATCCTTTTCCTCCCTTGGCCCAGAGCTGTTCTTCTGTTGAGTGAAGAAGCAGGAAGCAGGAGGTTCCTCGCTACCTCTGCTTACCACCTCCCTGGCTTTGGACCAGGTACTCTGGCTCGTATCCTCACCTGAGGCATTTTACAGCGGAGCAAATGCCCTAGGATTTATCTCTGGGAGCCCCCAGTTCTCCCACATGAACAGCATGCACTAGAGCTGTTCTCACTTTTCATGAGAGCCAGGATTAAACAGGAAACCCAAGTTGGCAGAACTGACCCTGTTCACAAGGTGAGTTAAAGAAGTTTGCTGTGATGAGCCCTCCTGGGCCTCCTTTCTCATCTTCTGCTAACCCAACACCCACAGCCATTGGTGGCAGCTCTTTTTCTCTAGGGGCCAGAATGCCATAGACCTAAAAGGTTTACTAAGTGAATGGAAGAAGTGGCCCTGCTAGAGAAGCAGGAGCTTTTAGGAGCCCTTAACTGTTCCCTTCATCCATGCTCAGGAATCAGTGCACAAAGTGCCAGAGGAGATCTTGCTGACCCTAAGCCCTGTTTCCATTTTGCAGATGGAAAAATTGAGACCTAACATAGAAGAGGGGAGCAATTGACTCAGGTCCCACAGGGACAGAGGGCAGAGAAGCTGCCTCAGTCCAAGTTTCCTAACATCAGCCAGCCCCTCCTCTAGCTTCAGAAGCACTATGGTGGTGGTGGTGGTGTCCTCATGTTCACGGCCTTCTTCAGAGCAGTTGCAGAGAGAGAGTCAGGGGTCTTAAAGGCATCTGAGGAAGCAGACTAAGCACAGTCTGAACACTGTAAGATCTGAGATCTCAGTGGTTAGACTGTGAGACAGGTAGAAAGACAGCCAATGCAGGGATTGCTTTGATGAGCTGCTCCTTCACCAATCGAGGGAGAATCTCCCACCCTGGTCCCAACCCCAGGTTCACATTGCTGATGATGACAACAACTGCAAATTATGAACATTTACTCAGGAACCATAAAACACCAGACCCTCTCCTGGGTATGTTCAATGGTTAACTCCCTTAAACTTCAACAACCCTGTCAGGTAGGTGCTGATAACTATTTTCTCTTTACAAGAAAATAAGACTTGTCCAAGGCTGCACGCTACCTGCCAGAGATTCAAAACTGAGTCGTCCAATGTCAAAGCCATGTACCTTGCCACTCCATTCTACTGCCTTGCAAATGGAAATGTCTCTGCTCTGGCCATGAGTCCAGAGGCTCCATTGCCTCTCAGCAGGGACCCTGTCATCATTACTTGTTGGCTCCATCTTGCAGAATAAAACTCAACTGCAAGATTTTATGGGTGAGTTAGTTGGGGCAGAGGTATCAAAGAGGGAGACACAGTCCTGACTGCTGAAAGATGGAGGGCGTTACCCTGAGGGAGTTGCTCAAGCAAGGGCCACACGCTTCCCAGCTGCCCAGGAGAAGACTGCCTGGGAGGGTAGGGGACTTGCCCATGGGAGCTGAGCTGATCTGAGGCCAGATTGGGCCTGGCATCCAGTTCTCCTGCTCCCTGGCAACAGGTTCTTTTTTCTGCAAGGGCTGCCCTTTGGGTTGTGTTTGGTCAACAATTTCCGCTACTGTGACACAGGCCTTAAAACCTTGATCCCTCAAGCAAAGGTTCTGAAAATCAGAGCCTTACCAAAACACTCAACTTAGAAAGCTAGATAAAAAAGCAATAAAATGAATCTAGGGAAGGGAAGGGAAGGGAAGAGGAAGGAATGGATAAAGAAAAAGCAAAAAATAAGGAATTAGGAAACAGAAAAGCAGATAGAGAATAAATACAACCAAGAATTCTTATTTGGAAAGATCAGTAAAACAGATAAACATAGATCAAGATTTTTAAAACGGGATCCAAATATCAAGATGAAAAATGAGATGCAACCAGAGATATAGATGAGACAATATAAAAAAAGAAGAAAATGTACTCTACACTAATAAATGTGGGAATCTCAACAAAAGGTGCAATTATCTGAAAAACCATGTTAGCAAAATCAACTCAAGAACAAGTAATAAATAAATAGATAAATAAATAATAGCCCAGAGCTGGGTGTGATGGCACATGCCCGCAATCCTAGCACTCAGGAGGTTGAGGCAGGAGGATTGCCACACATTCAAGGATGGCTGGGGCTACAAAGCAAGTTCAAGGTCAGCCTGGACTACATGATGAGACGCTGTCTCAAAAAACAAAAACAACCCAATAAACTTGGACGAAAGTGAAAAAAAAATGCCTTTTAAAAAATAAGTGCCTCATCTGTTTAGCTTCTTGGGCAAGTTTTTGTTTGTTTCTGTTTGGGGCAAGTCCTTTTAAATCTTTAAGGAACACATACTCCTGTTATTAAACTTTTCTAGGATATGTAAGTCCAAGAAACCCTACTAATCCATTTCCCCAAGTTAGCATAATCCTGATATAAAAACTTTCTATGATGCAAATCCCAATGCACACTCTGGTAAAAATTAAACAAAAGTGGATCAAAGACTTAAATGTAAGCACTAAAACTATAAAATTCTTAGAAGGAAAATAGGCATAAATATTCATGATTTTGAATTAGGCAATGGTTTCTTAGATATGACAAACAACAAAGAAAAAGGAATTGAACTTCATCAAAAAACTTTTGTGCTTCAAAGGACACCATTAAAAAAGTAAAACGATGACCCACAAAATAGGAGAAAATATTTGCAAATCATGTATCTGATAAAGCACTTGTATCTAGAATATATAAAGAACTTTTACAGCTTAATAATAAAAAGGCTAATAAACCAATTTAAAATGAGCAAAGGATCAGAATAGACATTTAACTAAAGAAGAATAAATGAAATGGTCAGCAAGCACATGAAAAGATGTTCAATATCATCAGTCAATAGGGAAATACAAATCAAAACCACAGTGAAACATCGCTTCACACTCACTACAATGGTTATAATAAAAAAGACAGATTAGAAAAATCTTTGGCAAAGATGAGAAAAACTGGGACTCTAATACTTTGCTGATAGGAATATAAAATGGTACAGCCACTTTGGAAAAGTCCAATAGCTTCTCAAAAAGATGAAATGTAGAGTTATCATAAGACCCAGCAATTTTACTCCTACCTGTATCCCAAGAGAAATGAGACCAAATGTTCACACCAAACTTGATACTCCAATGTTCACAGCGGCTTTATTTATAACAGCCAAGAAGTGGAGACAACTGATATATCCATCAACTTATCAGTGGATAAAGAAAGCGTGGTATCTCCAAACAACAGAATATTTGCCAATACAAAGGAATAAAATGTCAGTACATGTTACAACATGAATGAGCTTGAAATGATTATACTGAGTGAAAAAAGCCAGTCATACATAGCAGCAACATATGTATGAATCTATTCACGTAAAATATTCAGAAAAGGCAGATCTTCAGAGACAAAAAGACTAGTGGTTGCCAGGGGACTGCAGTACGGGATAGTAGGAAAGGGAACAGCTAATGGGTGTGGGATCATTTGAGACGTGTTATGAAGTATTCTAAAGTGACTGGGGTGGTAGCTGTACAAATTTGTGATTTTACTAAAAACCATTGAATTATGTGTACACTTGAGAAGGGTGAATTTTATGGTACATGAGTTATATTCCAGTAATTCTACTATTTGCAAAATTGTCATCTATTATCATCATCAAAGATATTGGAATGGTATAATGTTAAATATGTTTTTAAGCTACATAAATTTATTTTTATGGGGAAAAGGATGCAATAAAAAAAGCAATTGATACATAACAAACAAAACTGTTTGGCTGATAAAAATAGCACATAAGCAAATCAAATGATAAATGATGAACAACAAATTGGGAGAAATTATTTGAAGCATATATCATAGATAAAGGATTATTATTTCCATGTATCAAGAACTTGTAAAAATTGAAGGGAAAAGACCAAAAATAATCTTGCAGAAAAATGGACAAATTACATGAACATAAACCCTTACTCTGTCCACATACAGAGTTCACCAAAAATGTATACACACTTCAGGAAAAGAAAAATAGTATGCTTTTTTTAACAGATGGTACCACCCTCATATGGGGGACTTAAGAGGATGTCAAATATCACAGAAACCCACTACTCTGCCAGTCCAGAGGGAAGAAGCTGAAATGCACGCGCAGCAATCTCCACGACCAAGGTCACCCAAGCAGTAATTTGCCATACTAATAAATGCCTAGAAGCTAACGGCCACCACTTAGAGCATTAAAGTGTAATTGTAGAGGTCAAAGGTAACTTATTAATCTCATGATATCTCAATAAATTTAGTGTTAAAATACATATACAAGTTTTTCTTTCCCTGAAGTGTGTATATATATATTTTTGGTTCTCTGTTTCTCTCTTTTCATATATATTATATCCTTAAATTACATACATATATTTATATATATATATCTCCTTAAATTATTTGAAAAGATATTTAATTTAATTATATACTAGAAGTGCAAATTAACATGAGAGGGGAAATTTGGAAGTATCTAATGAAATGACATGCACTTACCCCTTGAACAAGCAATCCTGCTTCTAGAGACTTACACCTGAAGGTGCATACACCTTCAATAATACAAAATACATATACACAAGGTTATTCACTACAGCAGCACTATCTATAACCACAAAATATTGGGAATTATCTAAATGTCAAAACACAGGAAAATGGCCAACCATATGCACCATGGAGTACTAGGCAGATATACAAAGGAAGAGGCATCAGTAGGCCAAAGTCCGGGCAGGTGAAGCCCGGGAGCTAAACACTCGCATCCCCAACCTTCTACAGTAGGTTTCTATTGTCCACATGATCTCTGATCAGAGCCCTCAGAGATGTTCAAAGTCAGGTTCTACTAATGACTCACTGAAAGCCTTGGAGGAACAACAGTAAGAAAGGAGCAAAAGCAGCCTATTGATCCCTGGAGATGTGTGAGTTTGGGGTGCTCAATAGCTGAATAGTACCACTAGGTGGCTGTTGATATTATGCCCATTTTACAGAAGAGGAAATGAAGATGCCAAGCTATCAATGTGCCCCATGTCACACAGATGATAATAAGAATGATGGCTAACACTTTTGTAGCACTTACTGGATGCCTCATGGTTCAAACACAGAGCTGTGTTCCAAATACTGTTCATTGTGCTTTACAGATACTGACTCAACCTCAAAATCTCTATAAAGCAAGCTCTATTATTATCTCCATTTTACAGATGCATAAACTGAAATACAGAGAGATTAAATATCTGTCCATGTTCCCACAGTTAGTAAGAAATGGAGCCACATCTGCACCCAGGCATTCTGGCACCAGGTCTTCAACATTCCCCCAGCACACAGGGCATTTGTCCTACTCCTGTCTCTGGACGTCCCTAGATATCAACATCTGCTCCCACCTCTCCCTCTCTTGTCTTGGTTCAACACATAACAGGAGCTTAGAAAACATCCGCCAAGATGCCATTAATCAAGTGGTGTTGATTCTACTCATCTGAAGGAATTATGGTTCTCATCTCACCAACATCTCAGAAAATACCTTGTCATGAACTCCAATAACAACTAGACCTGATTTATCAATTCTTGCCTAGACACAACTTTTTCTCTTCCATGCAGCCCATTTCTAGGTAAGCTCGCTGTATGTGTACTAATGGGGGGGAATAGGAATCCAATTAACTTCAAATTTAGCTCATAATGAACTTATCTCATTTTGCTACCAGCTCGGTTCTCATCGTGTGGCAGTAATTAACCACTGGGGGTTGTCACTCCCGGACACATGACACGGAGATCCTTTAGCCCCTTGCTTCAAACCCTTGCTGAATTCATTACCCTGACAGTATGAAAACCCTTCACTTTGATTACCAGAGGCACCAACCAAATTTCCCCTTGCCTACCTGACTGTGAGTGTGAGTGAGAGGAAGGAGGAATCAACCCACTCGAGAAGCCATTAATTACTGTGAATGAGCTGCGGTGGGGGCAGGAAGTTGGTGATGGCCCGATGGCTGGAGAGGGCTCTGGCCTTGACAGCCCAGGATGGGAGGTTTTGCCCAGAGGACTGAGGTCTCTGTACACAAGGCCCACGTCATATGGGAACATGGAGAAGCTGGCTAGGAAAGGCAAAGTCCTTCACAAACCAGTGATCAAATCTGCTGGAGACTCAACACCCAGGAAGCCTGAACATCCCAGGCAACAGTGCCTTGCTGTTCAACCTTGAATAAACTCTGCCTCTTTCCTGGGTCCTGACTTTTTCACCTGAACACTGAAGCAGTGGGAACAGGTGGTCTCTAGGGATCATTTCCAGGCCATAGGACAGCAGGATCATTTTCCTCCTCCATGCTGATGGAGAGGGCGCTGGTGCTGGCTACTACAGAGGATCTGGAAGTACTTGCCTTGGGCTTGGGACTCACGTGCACAGCGTCAGACTCCTGGAAGCACCTGCACTGAACCCTTGGGAAAGGAGGCTAAGGAAGCCCCATCTTTACATGGCTTCAGGATAGGAGCATCTTAAAGCAGACGGAGCTGTTGGCCTGCACACCATCGCCACAGGCGCTCTCACCAAAAGGGGGCCGACGTGAGCAGGTGCCTGGTAGCTGGCCTAGGACAGCAGCCCCTTCTCAGCTTTGGCTAGTTTTTAAAAAACGCTGGAGATCTGGTTTTCATTTAGTTTCCTGTTATTTGAGAATATCTTAACTATTTGAACACTAATAACTCATCCAGTTTTTTAAAAAACATATACTAAAAGCCAATTATTTTAATTGTCCAAATTAGCCTCCAGACTACCCATTTTCCACTGTTATTTATTCTCAAAGCTCTCGAGTCCCCTTCTGAACCACCCCACTGCCAGCATCACCGTCACTGCTGCCAGGCCTGGCTGAGGACCTGAGCTCTGCTTGGTGTCCTTGTGCCTCCCAAGCAGGTAACCAGCCTGCGGGGTGGAACCGGGCACTGCAGGGAGTCAAAGCACTGAACTTTAGAAGGTCATTCTGGGAAGCAGAGGCATGGATGTAGCCAGCTCCCAGGAGCCAACCCAAACTTTCTGCCGTCCTTGTCATTTTAGTGGGTGACAGTTCCAGCCTCCTTCATGTTCTGTCAGTCCTCATGCTCCTCCTGACTCTCTATCCCCTCCTTCAGGGTAATGCTCTAAGTCCTCCCTCCCAGGCCTCCTGTTCCTGTCCTACCCCAAAGTCCACACCGGACTCAGCGAGGCTCCAAAGGCAGTGCCCCTGCTTCTATCTTGGTTCAAACATTTCCCCAGGACTTGAAACACTTCTCCTTCTGAGATGTGTACGCCACCTTCCCAGGGGACCCTTTCTCACCATCATAGAGCCCCGCGAAACCTTTTGCAAGTTAAGAAACACAACTTAAACAAGAAACAACAGGTAGAGGCCTACACCATTGTGGGGCAGTTCTTGGTGCACAGCCCGAGGGTCACACCTCTGTGGAAGCGACCTGCCCTGAGCATATTCCTTACTATTTAACTAGAGCTCAGGTCCTGGGAAGCTATGGGTTCATGTGTAGATTCCTATCAGATTTGAATAATAACCCCAAAAGTTCGGGCTGCAATTTCTTCAGCTCATTAAGCAATTTTGTTTCTAGTCTCATAATCCTGTTTTAACATTTTTAATCAGCTTTTCCCAATAGATCATGATTTGAAAAACAAAAACAAAAACTTCCTCAAATGCTCTTGGAACCAGTTTTATCTTTTTATAGGTTTCTTCACTAGCAAAAGAAATTAAGTCTCATTTTATTGATTGTCCATTTTATATTTATGCAGAATTATGCTAGGGTTTGGATAAGTGTCCCTGTGATAAAGGAAGTGGGTGACAGTAGGAGATCCTTAGGTCCCTGGGATGGCACCATTAAAGGGGATCGTGGGCTTCTGGCCTCTTCCTTCTATTTTTTTTCTTCCTGGCTCATGAAGTAACTAGTTTGCCCCACCCTGGGCCCCCACCATTGCCAACGGTAACAGCCTACCTACCTTTGCTGCAGAGAGTAGATGGGCTACCTGCGGATGAACCGCCTCCAGTCCTCACCGCAGGTCTGGCAGGCTCCTAACAACAGGCTGACTGGTCATTAGCTAGGGTGGTGTCATTTACTTAGAAACAAGAACTCTAAATTTATTTTCCCCAAATTAGCAAATTCCCACCCACCTTTAACCCATTCTGTCTCTAGGTGGCCTGGCTAAAGATCTAATCTGGATTTGTAGAGTAAGGAAGACAAATCTGAGAACTTAGTACTGTTTATTGTACCATCATCAACCCTCCCCTTTCTTCTTTGGAAGGGATCTCATCTTACTTCCCTGGAGTCATGGAGAGCAATCACACTCCAGTCCCATCTCAGTTTTGAGAACACGCTTGTATTTTATCTGCCTGGTATTTTAGAGCAGACACTGGGGATCAGTCGATATTTCTGTGTACATTTGTTGCATGATCTTCCTTGAAGTAGCAACTGTTGATCCGCCACATGCACACACACACACAGACACACACACACACGTACCCGCACACGCACAAAACCAACAAAAGCAGGGCTCTAATCAGCAAGGTTGCAGGGCAGCTCTACTACACTGATGGCTCTAGGTTTCCTCCCAGGAACATACTTGTCCAGGAACAGGAGGAAGGCCAGGGCAACTGTGGCTAGCTCATGTCTTCACTCATTCTTTCACTCGTTCACTCATTCCTGTATTATCTGCCACCTAAGCTCTAAGCACCATGTTGAGTACTCCAGAGGACCCAGAAATAGATAACTGTAATAATTGTAACCTCAACAGTAACTGCCATTTATGTAACTCACTGTTCAAAGTGCATCTTATTTAAGTATCGCAGTCACTCTGGGAGATACATATCTTCACAATCCCCCATTTGCAGATATGGTACCTAGCTCATAGGAGGTAGAGCTGGATGTCCACAGAAATTCTGACTTCAGAGCCTGTACTGAAGCCTCTCCCATGTGCCCCACATATTCTCTTTCAATAGGTGAATCACAGAATACAAAATGCACCTCCCTTGTGATCAGTAATTCTACTTCTAAGACTCTATCTTTGCTAATACACAGAAAAGTACACCAAGATTTATATTCAATGGGATGACTTAAGCAATCCAACTATTTGTTGTAATGGATAGAATAAGTAAATTATGATACTTCCCTATAGTGGAATATTATGCTGTTTTGAAAAGCAATGAGGTAGATTTGAATGTGGAGATTATGGAAACATCTTCAGCATATTTTACTAAACAAATACAGCAAAGTGCTGAAGAATATTGTTCACAGTGTGATTCTACATGCAGTAGTAAAAACACGGATAAAATCTATGATGACTAAAAATAGATGACTAAAATGTTCCTGAGAGTGCATACAAGACACTATTCACTCTGAGGAGGACTTTGGATCCTCAGAGTCCTGAGGCTGGGAAAGGATATTTATTTTTCATTTTATATTTTTTCTGTATAGTTTGAATATTTAACCACATGCATGCATTACCTTCTATTCAACATTAAAATTATGATTTTAAATTAACTTTTTCTTAAGAGCCAGAAAGAGTCTGTGCTCTAAGGGCTTCACACATAGTCTAAAAGGGGAGATGATAATGAATCCAAGATACTGGAGGAGTGAGGTTCTTTCTTGTTCCTTGATCTTTGGCCAAGGCTGTCATTTGGTTTTCCAGGACAGCATCATGACATCAGGAGCACCATGGCCAAGTTGCATATTCAAAGCTCCAGGTCCCACCAGGTGTCTCCCAGGTCAGCACCAAACCTTAGTAGAGGCCTGCTCTGCCTGTCTGAAATGCACCAAGCAACAGTCTCAGCCCCCTTCAGTCTGGCTACGAGGAGCCAAAAGGTAGACATAAAGTGTGTCCCAGAGTCCCTCCTGGCACCAGCACTGGTGAGCCTGATCTTCATTTGCACATGGTGTCAATAAGCTCAGTAGCTTAGATTCCCAGCCCTCCACTTTATTTAAAAACAAAATCAAGGCCAAAGGGGGAGAAAAACTTCTAAAAGCCAGACAAACTGACATTAGGAGAAGTGTGAGACACAAGGACAGAGACAGAAAAACAATACAAACAGACACAGGGAAGTCCAGCAGTCTGGATGTGTGGTGGCAACACAGATCTCAGAGGCTTCACCCCTATGTCAGGAGGGTCGGTAACACCTGTTCACAAGGAAGAAGTTGTATGCCATATCAGGAGAAGTGACATACGGCCCTCCAGCAGGATTATGTACATCTCTTATCCAAGAAGTTGGTATGGCAAACCAGTGTCTGTTAAAATCATGTAACTGTAATTAGCAGGTAAAGAAAAGCTCAGTCATCCATCTCAGGCCAGTGGTCTCCTGGAGACGCTGAGACTGCTGGCCAGCGAGGCTGAGACTGCTGGGCAAGACCCATCTTGTCCCTATTCCTGGTCACTGTGCCCAGACTATGCCATCTCCCAGCTGGCTGGAGAGCATCAGACATCTTTGCCTTGTGATGGTTCAGATCAGAGTCCAGGTGTGGACTGAAAACTGGATGTCACCCAGTCAGTGCTTTCTTCCCAGGGCTGACAGTACTTTCACATATTTTCCCAGCATTCTTGCCCATCTTGGATAGAGGTTGCTAATGCAAAGCACACTTCTCAAATCTAACGGCTGGGGAAGTCCACCTCCTGAGAGATGTATTTCACATAAAACCGGTGGATGCTAAATGAAAAGCAATTGAATGAATGAGTATAGAGAAAGCATAGAGTTCTTGCGAAGTGGCCTAGATTTGGGGACATTACATCTTTGTAAAAGAAGGCAATGTGGCATAATAGGAACAAGGGCAACAGAGCCCTCCATCTCCATTTAGATCCTGGCTCCACATTTGCTAGCTGTGTGATTTTTGAGCAAATCACTTGGCCTCTCTGTGTCTCAGTTTTCACATTTATAAAATGAAGATAATCCTATCTGCCTCATAGGCTGGCGAGTTGCACTTATTTAATGAATACATATAAGGCCCCTAGCAACTCCCTGGATCCACAGCCACCCTTAGTCCAGTCCAAGAGCACAGCCAGACTCATCTTTGAAAGCACTGTTCACATCAGGCTGCTGTCAGAAGCCTTCCAAGGCTCCCCACAGCTTACCTGACAAAGCCCACACTTAGCTAAACACATGGGCTCTAAAGTCTACCTCCCAGGGCCCAAACTCTGCCACTTACCAGTTGTGTGACCTTGGACAAGTGACTGCCTTCCTCTCCTCACCTGTCTAAGAGGGCAGGAGTGACAGTTCCTCTCTGATGGGGTAATAAGGAGGCTTGCGTGAGATGATGCTGCCAACACACCTGGACAGCACCCAACCTGGACCCTCCCATGCTGCTCTCCCCCTTGAGCTCTCAGCACCTCCCTCCTGCGTGCCTTGGTTTGTGCTCCACTTCTCCCAGCTCTAGGACCTGCACAAATCATGTGAAGATGGACAAGAGAAAGCTGATGAGTGCAGAAGGAAGCAGCGCTGTGCCCTACGTGGCCCCACTGGGAGTGCACACAAGGAAGGACAGCAGCAGTGGTACTGCTGGGTTCCTTCCAGTTGCCAGATGTCCTGCCCCACTTAGTCACCAGGAATTATTAGTATTGTTATTGGGAGGCAGAGCCTAGGAATTAACAGGACAAATTCTAGCAGCTGGCTGATTAAATTTATCAATCATCTTATAAACTTGGGCAAGCCTCGGCTCTCTCATCTATAAAATGGGGCCAACAGTGGCACCTCCTTGGACTGTCAAAAAGCACTTACAAAGCTGTGTGGCCCATGCAAATGCTCCCAAGTGTTAGCTAGATTTGCTTTTACTTCCAGGCTACAAAGGAGGCAACTATGGTGAGAAAGGTTTAAAAATTTACCCAAGGTTGCACATGCAGAAAATGGGCCAATTGAAGGATCATAGGGGCAGGATTAGAAATGCTATTAGCTCATTCTCCTAACCACCAGGTTTGCCTGAACATGACTCCTTGTGGGCTCAAATTCAGGATGTGCCAAGTGTGATGGGACGACATTTCAACTAAGAAGTCAGGTCAGGGCTGGAGCACCAAGTTCAAAGCCCTTTGAGGCACTGCCAGCTCAGAACTGGAAATCAGGAAGCCTTCTACTTCCTTACTGTGCTTGAGGCATGTCCTATTCTCCTCTCTCTGAATATTTTCCCCCAAGGCCACCCACCTGAGGGGGGATTTAAAAAATGCTACCAAGATGTGAGAACTGACAGCTCATCCATTTTAAGAAAAAAGTCAATAGGTAAATGTCTAAACCTCTAATAGGCTTCTGATTCTTTGAAAAGGCACTCAGAGTGTCAACCATTCTAACTTCTGGTCCTCTGGCCAGATGTAGATGTTACAGAGTCAGGCCAGGAACCAAGAAAGCCCAGCCAGACAAAGCTGATTTTTTGCAATACCAGCTCCCATCCTCGATTGTTTCCCCAAATCAAATAATGAAGCCAATATTAGTAACCAACCAGTGGGGAGGCCCCCATGAGAGAGGAGGGCTGGGCAGGTGTGCTGCTTGCCAGGGAAAACCAAGCCCACCCCGCAGAGGTACCTCCCAGTGTGCACAGCAAATTAATGTGCTGCAGAAAACATGCATTAAATCGCACTACTGGGCTGGCGCTGCAGGCTGCCAAAGCGCCAGCCCATCGCTGCCTTCCCCTCCCCTCCCAGAGAAGCAGGGTCAGGTACCAGGGCACAACTATTGTATAGAATTACTGGCTGCTTCTGAGAGCCCAAGAATAGCTCAGGCTCTTGCTTCCAAGACACTTTCAGTTCTGGTTCTCACTTTATCTTGTAAAAGCCATCCGATCAGCCTTGCCCTGCCTTCTTCATGGGCCATCAGGAGTCCCACATGGGATCAGCGAAGTGAAAGATCTTCATACAGTGCAGGATTGATGGCCTTTTGAATAGGAAACATCATAAGGGAACAAGTGCATGAATCAGGTAGGCCTGGGATCAATTTTCTGGTTCTTCACCACCTTGGTACCCACAGTGGGGAAAATTTTGGGCTCAAAGAATCAAAAGGTCCTCCCCAAGGTCTTCATCCTAACAAGTAGCAAAAAGAAGACCTAAGATTCAATTCCTGCAGTTGGACTGCAGCCTTCCTGGAAGAGGAGGTATCAGGACCAATGGCAGGGTTCCTTAAGAGACGCTAAAGAGGGGCTTGGGTGGAGTGAGAGCAAGTAGACGTACAGAGAGTATCTGGCGTTCCATCACTCCAGGGGTTAAGCCCTGAAGGGAAGATGCACTTGGGACTGAGTCTGTGCTTCCTCAGGCACATGCAGAGGTAGAGGTGAGGTTGGGCAGCCACTGGAGTGTAAGATAGGAGGACTGAGACCCAGCAGGAGACCTAAGAGCCAGGCTGTGCTGAGGACATAAGTGTCTTATGAGCCACCTTTGCAGAGGTGTGAAAACTTCTGCAGAATCAGGGGTCACCAGAACCCAATGAACGCCAAAGCTCAAACAGTCCAGGGGGTTCAGAGCTTCCTCTGGAGCCCCACTCTCTCAACCAGTGAACATTACTTCCAACGAGTGTATATAAAGCTTCCAGGAAGGTTCTACCTGAACAAAAGTTTTCTTGGTAATTTTTTTTTAAATCTCCATCACTGTTGGAAAGTGACCAGTTTCTAACTCTGCAGGTGGTGATCAGCCCCCATGGGGCAGTGCTTTGTCCAGGGAGCTGTGCACAGCCAGGCCTAGGTCCTAAACCACCATTCGGCCTCATCCAAATATCCTTCTCTACTCCTTTCCTGCCTCTTCCCTCTCTCTTCACTGAACATCCCTCGTGCTCAAGAAGTGGACTCTCAGTGTTTTCCTTTCAGTGGTCCAGAGCAACAACTCCTTGATAAAGCAAAACAGAAAGCTCACTTTTGTGAGCAGATCTAAGTATGCCAGTGTCCTGGGCCCCACAGCTGTGGAGCCAACAGGATGTCTGGTGCCTTCTTGAACCCAGTAGACAGGACCAGGTGGGAGGAAACACATGGGAACCAGATGTCACAGAATTCATCACTTTATCTCTCCCTCTGTACTACCAGCAAATGACCATACTTCATTGAGCCTCACTTTACATATCAGCAAAATGGGAATATTGCTCTGCTTACCAGCATTCCTTGCTCTGCCCACCAGTGTTCCTAAGTTTTAGAAGTGAAGGAAGGAGAGAAGGGGGAAAGAGAACAAGGAGGAAGAAGGCAGATCCTTCTTGTGAAAAAGAAAAAGGGAAACACTGAAACATGTAACTCAATGTGGCATTGGCTTAAACTTTAAAGCTCAACAGCCCAGTACACCATCACAGCAGCCTATATACTATTTACATGACTTCAAGCAGATTACTTATTTTTTGCCCCTCGGTTTCCTTTTCTCCAAAATGGGGTGAATAGCGCCTTCTCCATAGGGTTGTTTGAGGTCAAAACCACATCACAAGGAAGAAGGAGCCACATGGAGTCAATCCACACGTACAAAATGGCTCTCTCCTCCCCTCCGCCTCCATGCCCTAGTCCCCTCCCATCCCAAACCCTTTCTGCTCCAGCCTTCCCCACCAAAATGAACCTCGCTGGGCAGGAGGATGCCGAGAATTAAAACATGCAATCAAACAGCTTCTTGACGGGAAATGCTTTGGAAATTTTCGGCTCCATTTACTTCTCAATCTAATTTTGTCCTCGGATGCACATTATGCACGAGATGGGATCTCATGTGGTTTGCCTGGCGCTCAGCGCACCAGCAGGAGGCAGCCGGAGTCTCGATTGCTACTCATGTCTCTCCTCGCCACGTGAGGGGCATAATGAGGGTACCCAGCAGGCTCTGGAGGCACTTCTGGGCCAAAGGGACGGGGCCTCAACACCCAAACACCCACAGCCCCACTTCTCCCACCGATACCTGGGGTCAGAGATTATGGGATTGCATCCACAGCCAACTCCGGTCAGCCCAAGTTGTGCCCCTCCCTAAACTCCTTGCTCCCCAGCACCTCCGAATCAAGTCCAGACCCTTCATTACCCTTTTTCCAATCACTCTGCCTGGAGTTGTATAGGTACCAGCTCCCACTCCACCCTGGCTCTAAACAGCTTATCCTCCCCTATCTCACCCCCATGCCTTAGTAAGATGTTGCTACTGTGCCCTGACAGGCATGGCGCCTACTCCACCACTGTCACTTTCTGTGCCAGACCTCTCAGGCCCAGCCCCTCACCCACAGTCCCACAGTCTCCCTCGGTGCC
The DNA here is from genome assembly GCA_004363535.1 of Dasyprocta punctata. Lineage (NCBI taxonomy): Eukaryota > Metazoa > Chordata > Mammalia > Rodentia > Dasyproctidae > Dasyprocta > Dasyprocta punctata. The sequence goes on along the minus strand of RJWM01000907.1, from coordinate 147,170 downwards.
CTCCGAGTCCCTGCACACAGCTCTCCACCCTAGCACTCCTCAGACTGCCTGTGACGTCTGACTAGCAGGAGACACAGTCTGGCCCTTCCAGCTCAGAGACAGCATCCTGTCTACCTGTTTCTCTGCAAATGCTCAGGCATGGAACATGCTTGTTAGCTCTGAAAACATTTTCCAAGCCCCTCCTCTGGGCTCAGCCTCTGGTAGACACTGCGGATTTTATGCCATAGGATGAGAAACTTTTTTTTTTTTTTTTTTTTTTTTTTTTTAGTCCTGTGTTATTTCCATCCCCCACTCTCACTCTATTCAAGAAAAGTCACCAGCCAAAGCTCAGGAGCTACCCATGTTCTAGTCAAAGAGAAAAGCCTCCTAGCCACTCTTATGATCACCAGGGTTGGGAAAAGGACGCTGGGTTCTTTATTTCTCCTTTTCCCTTACCCTTACTCTAGCCCAGATGTTTGCTACAACCTTCTCGGATCCTTCTCAGATCCTCACCCACCAGCTTCTGACCCAGGCCCCTCTCACAACAAGGACTTTCCTTGGGCTTCAGGACTCAGCTGTAACATTCCCCATGCCAGAGTCCAGTGCAGTCAAGCCCCTTTCCGGTGGGTGCTTTCAAGCTTATGTGCAGATTCCCTTGGATTTTAATTTAATGCTGCCTCAAACCCTGTGGCAAGGGGTAGGCTACAGTAGATAAACAACTCAGAGAACAAGGCCTGCTAACTGCCAAAGCTAAAGGATAGCCCCCAGCCCTCGCTACCTTAGATCTCTTTGCCCACTCTAAGTTTTAAAACATTTTGACCAATTGACAACACAGCATGTCTTTCTTTTGTTTGGGGAATTTTCTACTTTAACGGTTTAGGCTTCTCAGGGGAGAAGTCAGAAATGTAATTTCCCAGCCTCCTTTGCAGATACGGCACAGAACATTTCTGGGTCTATCAAGCAGACACAAATGTGAGGCTTTAATTCAGAAGTTAGTGACACAAAAAAAGCAGGCATCGCATGGAGTCCATAGACTGAGGCAAAGGTCCTAGTGGAGGCACACAGGGTCCGGGGCAGTTATGCATAAGCTGAAATGTCTGTGTCTCCAGGCTGTGGTGTGGTATCTCCACAAGAATAGTCCTGTAGCATGGTTCGAGAGTTATTACTAGCCGTGAGGCCTCCAAGCCAGGTTCAGTGGCTCTCCTGAAGACCCTGAGTGTCCTAATATCCTTAGGGAATTCCTTTTCTGCTTAATTAGCAAGAGAGAATTCTTATAATCTGTTTATAACTGACACCGGGATAGCTCCAGCCACCAAGATGCTGCGTATCAATGGTCTGCTTTGTCCTTCACCAATCATCTATTCCCACACTTCCTCTCACCTTTTCTTTCTCCACCCACACTTGTTCTCCAGAGTCCCTTTCCAGATCTCTCTCAACTTTCCTTATCTTTAAGTCTTGACTCAGTAACCCAGCTCCATCCACCACTTTTAAGCCCGTGACTTCCAAATCCATATCTCCAGCCCTGAACGTTCCCCCCAATACATGTGTTCTGCTTCCTGGACATTTTCACCTGGGTTCCACAGAGTATCCAATCAACTCTTCTTGTGGTCTTGGTCTTAGCCACTCACCTTTTTCATTCCTACTCATTTCCATTATCACCCCAGTCTCCCAGCTCCAAATAGTGAGCCACCTTGACCTCACAGTTACCCCCACATTAGACTAATACCAATTCTACCCCTAAATACTTTTCCTCCATCTGGCTCTCCACAGCCTGGGGCCAGGTCCCCAGCCCTTCTCTCTGGGTTTCTACAGCTCCCCTCAGTGAGTCAGGTCTTCTTGCTTAGTCTCATCTTCTTTACATCGAGACTTCAGAGAGATTCCTTCAAAGATGCCACTCCCCACTTAATGTTCTTGGAGGCTCCTCAGCACCTAGGGTCTGACTCCAGGTCATAGGTAGCCTCTGTGGCCTGGCCCTCCTTCATTTCCTGCTGCTTATCTCGCCACTGCTTGCACATCCTCACTCACCTTTTTCATTCCTACCCATTTCAGCACTCACTTACTTGTTATCTCTTACAAGAAGTTCTCCAGGTCACACAACCTCAGGAAGATGTAGGTGGCTCCTCAGCCTCCTGTGACACCTGCAATATGCCTTTCTCACTACAGTTCTACCCTTTAAAAATGTTTACTAAATACTTTGGCTGGTTCAGGACACTTGCTAAGAAACCATGTTCATGAGTTCATTTAATCCACATAGCAACTCTCTGAGGAGAGAATTTTTCTCATTTTAGCTGAGGACATTGAGGGTCAGAAAATCCCAGTGACCTTCCCAGAGTCAGTCACTAAACTAACTGAGGAGTTGAGGACTGGAACTTAGAGCTATTTGGTAGATGTTCTAAACTCTTGATAGCAGTGCTCAGTTGCTTCATCCTGAAGAGTTCCTTCTGCATTCTCCTAATGTGGCACAACCCTGGCCAAGCCCTTCACTGTCCTGAGCCCTCGGAGCCCCTTCTGGAAAGTGAATACCAAGTCTCTCTCTGACACTCTCTCAAGGATGGAAGGAGGATCTGAAAAGTAACAGAGGTTAAATCACATGGTAAACTATAAAGTGTAGTACACAAGAGACTTAGGATTTGTTTCGACATTTTCCTTGCTCACCTTAGAACCAAAAGATTCTATCTGTGTCATCTTTTACAGGGAGACTGAGGAAAGGCTCCCTTTTTCTCCCTAGACCAGGGTGTCCCTTGGATATTTAAAGCCACCACATAGCCATCCCCCCTCCCAAAATACAATTGTGACAGTCAGGCAAAGAGAGGGGGAAAAAAAATCCATAAAGGCTCGGCAAAGCGGAGGCTGGTGGAATTCTCCAGCTCCTGACCACCAGTTAGTGACGTCAGGATTTATAACTGTATTAAATGGTGTGACAGGCAGCCTTGATATATCAGTTCCCCCTTCTTCCCAAATCACAGACAATAAAAGCTTTGGCAGTGAAAGTCATTCATCATCATAAAGACCTGAGACATCCCAGTCATCAATTTCACTCACATCCTTAATACACTGGAGAGAGTGCAGGAGTTGAGCACCTCAAAAGCAGGGGAGGGAAAAAACACGAAGGGAGATTGAACAGGAATAATTACAAAGGTCAAAGAAGGGATTCATCTGGGAGGGTGCCATGGGGAGAGACGGTCCCGGCTGGAGGTGTGGAGACCTCAGAGAAGCTGGGCCATTGGTGGAGCTGCTCTGGGCAGCCCAGAGGCCTGATACTTAGATAGGAGCCTGGGGTCAAAGCAGTCAAAATAGGCTGGGGCACCAGAGGAGGAAATGCATATCAGGCACACTGGGGCCTCAGGCTCGGTACTAGGGGAGCCTCTTACTCCATCAGCTACACTAACACAAAGAGATTTTAAAGCAATGCCACCTATGTATCTTTTCATAACCCACTCCCATATTGGCACAGAGGGCTATTCATGCTGGCTGTGGTCCTACTGGGGCAATACCTTTTAGCAGCTCTCCAGGGCTGACATTACTGGTTGGGAAACCATAATACTGCTGGCTCTCCAGCTGGTGGAGTCACTGCACAGAGCCCTAAGTGCATCCTCAGCTGCCCCTGCTCCTCCCTTAGTTCCTCTGTCCCCTTGGCCCCATATTCAGCCACCTTGATCATACATGGAAGACAGAGAGAGGAGGAGACAAACTCCAAAACGAGCCCCAGTTCATGAGGCTGGCTTTCCACCAAGCACAGCCTCGGGATGAGAGCAGACAGCTTGCAGAGCCTAAGCATCCCACTTCTCGATCCTACCCTTCCCCACGGTCTTGCTGGGTGCCCGACCCAGGTTCCCCATCCCTTGCCACTTGGACTAGTGTTTGGCATCTTTTTCTCTCAGGCAGGTAAAGGTTATAAAGGGTGGGGAGCAGTAAGCCTACCAGGCACAGGGGTGAGGAGCTGGGGGCCTTCACTTTCACTGGCTTTTTCCTGAAAAGCACTGGACAGAGGCATGATTCATGTCCCAGGCTTGGCCCTCTCTCCCCCAAACCAGGGAAGGAAAGAAAACCTACTGTAAACAAGCAATGACAATTCTTTTCCTCTTGCTTTTTCCCCTGGAAATAAAACAGAAGAAAGCTTGCTTGGGTCCAGGTGGGAAGTTGCTTGCCACACTGGGTTTCCCACACCAGACAACAAGCAGCCTGCAGGAACTGCAGGGCCAAGAATGCTGGGGTGGCTGGGACATCTCCAGATGGCCTGGCCCAGGTAGGAGATGGCCTAAGTTTCCCAAGAGATAAAGGTCTTCTGCCTGCTGCTGTCTGCGCATCAATGCATGAGTCTTCCCTGAGGGCTTCAGTTGGAGGAGCTTGGCGAGGCTGCTCACTGCCTGTCAGAGTGGGAGGCTGACTTATGGGGTGCTGGATTTTGAAAGGTGAGTCGGCACAGTGCCCTGCAGCCAGATATCACCCAAGATAAAGACAAGCCAGGTCAGATGCAGCTGCCACATGTGGCTCTTGACCCATCCATCGGCTTTGTTTGTGCTGTGTTCCCCAGATCAGAGTCTTCCCCAATTTAGATCCCTTGCCAGACTTCTTGTCTGCCTCTGTTATACCAAGCTTGGTGACAGCAGTGTGGTTTCATAGCCAAACATGTGGCCTCTGAAGTCTGATTGCCTGCAACTGATGTTGGCTGCATCAATTACAAGCTGTGTGACCTACAACAAATTTCTGTGCTCCTCTGTACCTCAGTAATTGGACCAATAAAATGCAGACCCTAAGGCTTACTCCTGCCTAGGGTTGTTTTACAGATAGACAAGTTAATATAGAGTGCTTAGAGCCATGCCTGGTGCCCAGCGAGTGGGATGCTAGTGTTAGTTATCACTTCTGCTAGTGACTTGTGGCTTCCTGGAAACTAGCTGAGGCCTGCCTCTGGCTGTTCAGGATTAAGACTAGCCCCAATCCCTCATTCACTGACCCTTAAAGTGGGCAGGTGACACCATCCTGGGCCTAGGACAAGAGAAGCACACCAGAGGGACTAAGCAATCTAGAAAGGCAAACACTTATCCGATGGACCTGCTCATCCAGACAGGCAGCAAGCGCCCCTAAGGATTCCGACTGGAAGTGGCCTCACCAAACATTTATAGACCATCTCAGGATGGGAGTAGGACCGCTATGGTCCCTTAGGTAATAAAAATAAAAGCTAATCGAGACAGATTAGAGAGAGGTTTCTATCCTGGGCTGTGGACATTGGGGAAAAAAGAAAAGGCAGTAGACAGTAGAAGCTAATACATTTGGGGAGGAATAATAATTATGATGATATCTTGAAATCAAATGTGCCTTTTTGCTCACTGAAGATGTGTGTGAATCATGTCAATAACCTTGACAATGACCTAGAAGGGTGGAGTATGGGGTGATTAATAATAACTAATCATAATAATTCAGCCAGCTAGTCAGCCAGCATTTCCTAAGTTTCTACTATAGTCCAAACTCTATACTAAGCTGGGCTGGAGGACACAGGGACAATTCCGAATCACGTAAATGTAAGCACAAAGTTAGGACATAAAGAATCATAAATCAAGGCACAATGGGAGCAGGCATATTGGTGGGCTGATCCAGAGCCCAGCTGAGGCAACATCACATCTGACTGGGGTAATTGGGGGAGCTTCCTGGAAGAGGCAGCATCTGGGGATGACTCCTGGGAGTCATGGAGACTGGCAGGTCTGCTGGTCCTTGAGTCCCTCAGCACATATCGTGAGAGCCCTTTTCCTGACAAAGCCTTACACCAGCTCACATTCTCATTCTTTCTGGGCAGACAGGACCTGAGCACTAGGCACAGTCAAGATGAGCTCACAGGGAAGAACACAGCTCCTTATAACTTATGGAGGGCTTTGATATACTTCCTCCCAAGTGTGCGCCCTGCAGTCCTGCAAGGAGAAGATGAGCTAGGATTCTTAATTCCCAGTGGGCAGATGTACAAACTGAGGCTCAGAGAGGGGAAGGGTATTCCCCAAGTTCCCAGGAGTTATGCTACAGCTGGAAGGAAGGTCTGGGATCTCAACTCCAATTCAGCCCAACCTTCTCACAGCAGATTCCACTACTTTTGTGCAAATGACAGAGCAGAGAAAGAGAAACCAGCAGCAGTGAAGGCTTGGAGGTAGGACTGGGTAAAGCTGAGTTGGGAGTTGGTAAAAAAGACAGTCCTGAATGGAGGATGCCATCCAGTAGCTTCACAGGAGGTAGACAGACAATGGTGGAGCAGCTGGGCTAAGGAATGAGGACCAGGAGGAAGGATAAAGGCTGATTGTGGCACAGGGGAAAGAACATAGGAATAGCAGTCAGCAGATGGGAATTTCAGAGCTGTCTCACTTTGGGAGAACTTGACTTTGCAGTTCTCAGTGTCCCCATATGTTCAATAACAGAGTTGCATAAGGTGAAGGTTAAGGGCCCATATGGCAGCAATATCCCTCCCTGGGTACTGGGGAGGCCACAACTTGTCACATAGATGGAAAAGACAGGGTCAGGACCAGCCAATGCTTGCAGAGATAGTGGGGAACAGAATAAAGGGGTTCCCCATACCCTCACAGATGTGACTTCCTTCAGGATACAGGCGATACAATATAAGAGGAGACTTTTATATTGGGCCCTAGGGAGTGTGGTAGACAAAATAATGGTCCTCCAAAGATAGCTACATCCTAATTCCCAGAACCCGTAAATATGTTATCCTACTTGGCAAACAACATTTTGTAGATGTGATTAAATTAAGGCTTTAGAGATATGCAGATCATTTCAGTTATCCAAGGTAGGCCCAATGAAAGGGGTCTTTACAAGAGGAAACCATGGGGGCTGGGTCACAGAGAGATGTGACAACAGAAGCAGAGGTCAAAGGTGGAGAGAATGGCTGGTTTGTTGGCCTTGAAGACAGACAAAGGGGGCCACAACCCAAGGAATGCGGGAAGCTTCAAGAAGCAGGGAAAGGCAAGAGATGGCCTCTATGCCAGAGCCTCCAGAGGAACCAGACCTTCAGGCATCTTGATTTGGGGACTTCCGGTGTCCAGGATTGTAAAAGGATAAATCTGTGTTTTCTTAGCCACTGATATTGTGGCAATTTGTTACAGCAGTAACTAAAAAACTATGACAGGAGGCCAATGGAGCATCCAGAACACAGAACCTGTGAACTTCTCTGTGCCAGGCCAACCTCACCCTGCCAACTCTTCCATCATCCCTCTGCTGCCAGGGCCACAAAGCCTGACTACCTCGGGCTGCTTTCCTGAGGTCTAGATTTTCAAAACAACATTTAAATAGCCCAAGAGGACACTGCATTTCAAGTGTCAACTTATTTAATCCAAATAACAAGTTTTGAGCCCCATTTTATTGATGAGGAAAGTGAGGCTCATGCAGAGTTGAGAAACAACGCCATCAATTTCCAAATGGTAGAGCTAGGATCCAAAACCAGGTAGTCTGGTCCAGAGTATGGACCAGAGACTAAGCAGTTTGATCAGTTTTTGTGGAACTCAGACACCAGCCTCACTGTCCTGCAGAAGAATGTGAGAGAGCTGTGCTTGGATTCCCGCAGTGACACGGGGCCCACTCCTAACAGAAGCAGGGCAGTACCGAGGTTAGGAAAAAACAATCTCTTACTTACCAGCTGAGGGAACTCAGACCATTTAACTGGTAGTTGGACGAAAACAATATCTATGTTTCAAAGAGTAAAGGACTAAATGGCCCAAAGCAGTAGCAAATGCTCAATAAACATCACCTATCATTGTTATCTCCAGGTGCAGCCTATTCAGTTTTCAGACAGCTCAGACTGTTAAATTCTCCTTTGTGCCCTACAAAAGCTACCCTCCCTGTGGCTTCCTCTGTGTACTCCCAACAGTCCCCACTCACCCCACAGCCTGGGCACTGGGAGGCAGCAGTCAGGCCCTGAGCCTCCCTGGGATGACAAGGTTTTCTGTCCCCTCCCCTTCCTGGACTTGCCCTCCTCTGTGAGCATCCTGTCAATCAAACACTGAGAAAAATTCATGCTGTACTACTGAGGTTATGAGCTGAGTCCAGCACATTGTTAGAGAAAAGTCCATGATGATTTATCCACATCATGAGAAAGGACAGAAATTCTCTACTTACTTGGAAGTTAAAGGTATCCATGAAATGTGAAGTAAAAAAACTTTTTAAATTGAACAACAGAATGCAGAGTATGAACCTATTCATAGGAAACAAACTTTATATGTGCTTAGCCTGGTGTATGTTCACAGAAAGGCCTTGGGAGGCCACATGCCTTCCAAGGGTTAGTGAGGGGTATGGTCACAAGTCACTACACATACTTCAGTGTCACTGGAATTTATTACATAATGAGCATGTACTACTTTTTTGGTTAAAAAGTAACTATTTTTAAGAAATAGTGAGAGACTAAACCAATCTTCAGAGTAGACAATTCAAGAGTACACGGTTTCCCTAGAAGAACTTCAACACAATCTCCTCCACAAAGCCTTTCCACCTCACAGTCAGAGAAGTCATGGTGACCCTCTCCAATCCCTCAAAAACACTTGGCTTTTCTTGGGTATTATTGGTTTTCCTTTTTGGCTTTGTTTTGCCTTGTACATGTTTTTCATGTTTGCCTCCCCAGTCAGACTGAATTTGCTGAAGGCAGGAACTCTGCACCCCTCAGGACCTGGCTGAGGAAACACTACGGAGGAGTTCAGTTTTGATGGAGAGCTGAGTGAATGAATGAATGAGTCAATGATCAATGCCAGCAGCTCTGCAAATTGCCCAGGTACTATCCTTTGGCATCTTTTCTCCTCCAGACAATGACAAGGCATTGGAAATCTCTGACCAGGAGAACAAGCTAATGAAATCGCTATTTTAGGAAGATGGATCACAGCAGGATGGGTTGGGAAACTGGATGCCCAGAGATCTGCTCGAAGGCTATTTGGAAAGGTCGGTTTCCAAGCTGCCCGCAAGAGTAAAAATCTATGAGTACATTACCAGAAGGGCCATCCAACTTTGTTTATTTTTATCCTACAAAATACAAGGTCAGAAATAAGTAGAGTACCTTGTGCTGAAATTATTTTTTTTTAATTGACATTGCACTTTACGCAAATATTAATTCATTTATTCAACAAATAGTTCTTGGGAACATTGTGCTAACCTGAAAGCAAATCATAGTTTTCTTTGATGTGCATTTTAATTATGAAGATGCTTGAATTTCATCTTGGTTTTAAAATGATCAGAACTCTGGCATTTCTGAGCCTTTGGGTATCCTTCCAAACACTAAGATTCCAAAATCCAACTTTCTAAGAATCTAAGAATATCACTGAGTCTACTAAAACATCAAAAAATAAATATTTTAGACACCAATTGAAGTCATCCTGCATCATTCTGGAATATAAATAATCCTGTACCTCAGGGACAGTTCCAATCTAAGATATCATGTGTCCTCATAACAGGCCAGTATGTGGCTCTGTCTGGGTGGTAGTGCCACTGTTGCTGAAAAAGGCCTGTGACACTTAGTTTGGAGAGTGTGATCCTCACACTGGGATGACACGCTGCACTGTCCTATATTCCTGAGAATTTTGCTTGTGGCCTTGGGCTTTATCCTGGGCAGTACCCATCCAGTCAGGCGAGAGAGCCTGAGCCCAGGGCTGAAGTCAGGGACACCAAGGCCAGCTGGGAAGCACATGAGCAGCCTCACCTGGCTTGATACAGGCTCTCTGTAAGAAAAGACACGAAGCATAGGGACAGAGGGTGGTGCAGAGTCACAAACTCAAATACGGACAGGTGCCAGCAAGTCAGGTAAGTGAGAGCTGCTAGCCAGGTATTTTCTGGGGTATCTGAAGGGGGCAGCTACTTCTCACTCTCACTAAGTGTGGCCACATGGGCATGAGATCCAAGGTGGACATGTGCTTCAAGTTTTTTTTTTCCTTTTTTTTCTTTCTGTCTTTTTGAGACAGGGTTTCACTATGCAGTTCAGGCTGACCTTGAACTCACTTTCTAGCCCAGGCTGGCCTTGAACTCACAGTGATCCTCTTGCCTCAGCCTCCTGAGTGCTGGGCAAGTTTTCAAGAGAGGCTAGATATTTTAATCTTTATGTTAAGTCTCCTGATTTTTAAGTAAAAGAACATTTTGCTTCTTAGTGGTTTATATATTGACATGGTTCCAAAAATGTAAATGACATTCAATAAAAAGAACTCTTCCCACACTCTCTGCCTAAACAAGGTTATTAAGTTCCTGAGAATCCTAGAGTTTCTCTGACTTGCATCAATACAAATATACATTCACTTGTTCGAATGCATGCTTTACACAAAAGGTAGTCCACTGTATACATTAATCTTTTCATTGTTTTCATGAATCTTGTATTTCTAAGGTCCTCTCCATGAGGACTTAAAGAGCTTCTATGTTCTTGTTCACAGTTGCATACTGCTCCATTGTATAGATAAGCTATTCATTATTTAACAATTCCCACCTGATGAACAATTGGATTTTTCCCTGATCACTAAAATGATAGGTCTATTTCTTTAATGTTTAAAAAATAACCTTTGAGTTGGATGTTGCAGGGCACATACCAGGCTGAAAAATGTGTTGAGCAATGCCTGGGTCTATGGGTACGCAACACAGATGCTCCCTGGGCTATAGGAAGCCCAGGTTCTGGTGTAACTTCAACTGAGAATGGCTTCCAGTCAATACTGTCTGAAGAGTCATTGCCTTTGAGGTTGTGAAATTCCCATCACCAGAGGTGACAAAGTTCCAAACCCAGACTGGAATCAGATTTCCCCACTTCTGTGGTTTCCACCAGCTCCAAGAGTCCCCAGGGTCTGATTTATGAACTGAGCCCCACTGGTAGCAGAGAGAAAACTGAGAAATGGCTCCACTCCTTAGGCAGGCATTCATCTACACATTTAAAAGGCATTTTTCTGTGGCTATGTCCTCTGCCAGAAATCCCTTTCTCTAAGGCTTTTTTTTTTTTTTTTTTTTTTTTTTGTACTGGGGATCGAACTCACAACCTTGCACTTGCCAGGCAGGTGCTTGTGTTGTGGAGCTAAATCCCCAACCCTCTGTAAAGCTTCTTACCATTCATATCTTAACTCAAACATCACTTTTTTAGAGAGGCTCTGCTTCATCCCTTACTGCACGCGGCTCACCACCACCACTCCTTAAGCCCAGCCTCTCATTATTCTCTCACTCAGCTTTATTTTCTTCAGAACACATGCCATTATGAAATTACATTGCACATTTATTCTGTATGTACTGTAAGTTGTCTGTCTATCTCCAGCAGGTAAGCCCATTGAGGACAGGGTCTGTCCACCAGGTGACCCCTGTATTCTCAGCATGGCACAGAGTGGAGCTCAGGGAACAGTAACTACTGATGTTATCCTTCCTTCCCAAAGCATCAAGCACCTGTGATAACCTCACATCTTCCACAGAAAGCTGTGTGGCTGAACACTCAGGCCCAGCTATCATGCTGTATTATACCTTTTATTGTAATTTTTCACAGCACCTTTGGCAGCTTGGATATACAGGCATTTCTCGTATCCTTGCTTTCATCATTCATTATGATTTCAGTTGGAGGGAGGAGGTGTTTAGTTGTGTCTGATGAGCCTCAAAAAGTCTCATAAAAATGGGTCAAAAGAGGGCTCCCCACAGAAAGATGAACAAATGGCCTTTCAGGGCTGGCTGGCGCCCAGCCAAAGGGGAGCATGATAAAGGAGGCAGGTTGTGCATGCGTGGAGAGCCTCTTCAGGAAATTCCCAAAGTCACTCAGCCAGAGGGAAGGTCCCCCAGCAGCCATGTGAAAAGCCTCCCCATCCATGGAGAAACTGGAGGCTCCCAAAGGCCTGGAGTCCCAGGGTTTACTGGCCAAAAGCAATACCGTACAAAGGTTTTGAGTGTTTCTCAAAAATCCCAAAACACACAGCAGATGTCACTGCTTGTGATGAAGGGTATGGGGCCTAAAACACAGGGAAAATGGGCCCTCAGCCACACCTAGGGCCTCTGTTTCCCCTAGCCCCCAGTCAGATGTCCTGATAGGGTCTCCAAGACTAAACCCCTTTTTGTGGACTTATGCAGGGTTCAAGCCCTTTGAGAGTCCCTGAAATATTGAAATCCCATAGAGATTTGTGGCTGGGCAAACTTCTCTGCTTCATGCTCCCAGGACAGACATAAAGGACTGTGGTATAAGGGCCTGGAGTTGTATTTATAACTACCACTTATTGAGTGTCAGGCACTCAATGGCAAGCACTGTGCAAAGCACTCTGCAGGGACCTTTCATGTCATTCTCCCCAGAAGCCTCTGACACAGGTCAAGTACTGGCCCCAGTTCACAGATGGGGAACTTGAGCCTGAGGGTTGTAATGGCCAAGGCCACCAGGCAAGAATATGGTGAACCTGGGTTGCTAGTTCAGGTGGTCTGGCTTTCTTGGTGACATTCTCAAGTACATGCTGAAAGAAATGCCTTCAGGAGTTTGAATGGATTTTTTTAAGTCCACCTGATCATGTAGCAGTATCACGCCATAGGGGCCAGGGCCCGTGGTGAACCTCAGCTCCAGTTTTAACTCACTGATGTGGTCTTGAGCAGGTGACCTCCCTTCTCTGAGCCTCAGTCTCTGCAGCTGTGAAGTGGAGCTGGACCACGGAATCTGCTCTCCTGGTCCTGTGTAGTCAGCACATTTGCTCTAAGGAAGGCTGGGAAGCACCAACACTGACTCCTGAGCCCCTCCAGTCTTCCCTATAGCTGCCCACACACCCACAGATGTCCCTTTGGCAGCTCTTGAACCCTCTCTTCCCACTAACTCATTTTATCCTAAAAACAGCCAAGGGAGGCAGGAGGGACAGGAATTTCATAGAGAGAAAGACTGAGGCTCAGAGAACATAACTGATTTGTTATGTGGAAAAGTCCACACTTAAAATCACTCCTGTGGCATCTATTCCAGTATCCTCCAGCCCTCAGTTATTGATCAGATGAAAAAGGCAGAAGACGATATGCTTTCTTGCATTGCTAAGTTTGGAGCACTGAGGTGCTAAACAGTGGACCAAGGAATGCAGCAAATCAGAATTGGACTCAGGCATTTGGCAGCCACTGTGTTGCTGGGTGTCTCTATGCCCGGGGGCAGTACCCAGGGTGAAGCCTCAGACCATAGGACCCCAGTCACCTACCAGACCAGTGCCTCCCAAACTTAGTGGACCAGTGGAGCCCTCTCTCGATCTCCTGCCATTCCAACATGCTGAAGCAAAGATATGGTCCCCAGGCGAAGAGGCCAACAAGGACACAGGCTGGCCTCACTCCTTTGTTCTCCCAGGCAAAGGTCAGGTGGGTCCAGCTGGAGACAAGATTGCTAGCTCCTTGGCCAGTGGGGAGGTGGAAGAAACTGGGAGCCTCGCTCCCCACCTGCTGTCCTCTCTGGCAGGTAGGCACAATGGCTGCCCCATCAGCAGGCCTATGGCCCAAGGATGCACCTGCAGATAATTAGTCCCAATCAAGACACGGCCAAACTGCTGACAGTGCAGGAACTGGCTGGTCACGTCACCAGTTTGCAAATGGTGAGCAGTTTCTGAACCGTGGCCCTGGCTGGCAGAGCAGGGGTTTAGCTTAATATTTAATGTGGCATATAAACAATGGAGAGAAACCAACTCATTCTCTAATGAAATCTCTGAGCGGCCTGGGATGTGAGGGCTGGGGTGAAGCAGCTTAGGAACCACCTGTCCCCTGGAGTCCCCTAAATTTTATGCTTTGGGTTTTGTGGGGAGAAGAGAAAAGTAGAGTGGGTTGGGAGTCTCTGGCTGCCCCCTGAAGAGTTCAGGACTGTGACAGCACAGCCACTAACATGAGGGCACTTAAATGAATCCCTCATAGTCACATGGAGCCCCCAACAGCTCTTGGGGGATTTCTTTAAAGCTTTCTACTAGTTCTCAGTGGAGCCAGTGACTACTTCATAGAGTGTTCTGAGGTGCTGTGGGGGCTGTTACATGCTGGAGGGGCTTTCCTAGCTCCCACACAATGAAGAATTCTCCTTCATCACACACTATTCTCATGTCCTGCTAAACATTCAGGTAGGTGAAAAATCTGTTTACAGTTACTTGTATCTAGAATTGCACTTCATTTACATATAAATGTGAACTTGCCATTTCCATGGTCTTCATACAATCTGAATTTTCTAGGAATGCAACTACCGTGTAAATCGAGCAAAACTCATACTTTGTTTTCCTTGGAACTTGGCCAAGAGTTACTCTCCTATTTGGAAAATCACACTGGCGATCTGAGTCGGCTGAGCCCCTGGTCTGCACCCCTGCAGAAGTCTGTGTTCAGGGCTCCTGCAGCCGAGGGGCTTCCGAGCACTGGGGAAGTCCTGAGCCAGTTTGTTACGTTGCACGGTTTAGTTATTCAGAACATGCACATATCAAATAGTGGTTGTTTAATTACCAACAATTTTGTTTTCATTTCTCCTTTACCTCGTGAGGCACTGATTTGATTTTATTTGAAATTAGATGTGAAGATAGGCTACAAGCTTTCTAAACTTAATTTCAGGACGGTGAAGGGGCACTGTAAATATCGGCTATCCCAAGGGGACTCTGGGTGGGGCTGGGTGAGAACTCCACCTTGATGTACTCCTAGTGCAGGATCCCACCGGGATGGGGTTCTCCGGCCAGTGGAAAAGGGCAGAGGAAAGGGCTCAAAGGTCACTAAATCTTCACACACAGCATCCGATATGTAGTACGTGTGTGTGTGAGTGTTAATTCAAAGGTTCCATTAATCACGATGTAATTTTTGTGTTGTATTATATTTTGTATTTCTTCTATACTATATTGTATATTTTTATACAAATGGGATCATATTTAAATTACTATACAACTTGTTTATTTTTACTCAGATGTATAACTTAGACATGTATTCATGTCAGTACAGATAGGATTTACTTATCTTTTTTTTCTTTTTTGCGGCAACGGGGATCGAACTCACAACCTCGTGCCTGATAGACAGGTGCTTAAGCCACTGAGCCAAACTCCTGGCCCTGATTTACTTATCTTTGTGGGTTGTATAGCAGTAGTACTTTATTGTGTAAAAGAGCCCCTAATATATTTAGCCAGCTCTTATTTATAGAGGCCGCACTGTTTCTATTTGTTTACCATTATATTGCACTGTGTGAACATATCTGTGACATAAATTCCTTAAAATATATATAAAAGCTCTGAGTCACAGCACCGGCATGTATATTTAAATATTTGATAAATATTGCCAAGTTTCTTCCAAAAAGAAATTGCACCAATTTATACTCCCTTAACAGTGTATGAAAATGTCTGTTTCTTACACCCTTTCCAACCCTGAAACTTAATATTTGATAAGCTAATGGTATTATGTCTTAAGTATCACTTGATTATTTTAACTTGTTAATCTATCTTATACTTTTGGGGTGTCTATATTTTTTCCCAGTGAAACACCTATTTATATTCTTTGCCTAGTTTTTCTACTGCTTTATTTCTTATTCATTTTAAAAGGTCTCTTGCAGGTGTGGTGGTGCACACCTGAAATCTCAGCACTTGAGAGGCTGAGGCAGGAGGATTGCTGTGAGTTCAAGACCAGCTGGAGCCACATGGCGAGACCCTGTCTCAAAAAAAAAAAAAAAAAAGCTCTTTACATACTAAGGAAATTAACTTTTTGTTATCTGTGTTGTGCTTTTTTTTCCTCACATTTTTATACTTTGTCTTTTGGATATTTTACACACATACAACAGACTAACACACACACACACACACACACACACACACATATATTGTGTTCAAGACATATTTTTAAAAGGCCTTCTCTATAAAAGTTTTTTCCCCTAGTTTTTTTTGTTTTTCCATTTTAAGTTTTGATCAACCTGAAATTTATTTATTTTTTATTTTTGGTTTTTTGAGACAGGGTCTTGCTATGTAGTTCAGGCTGGCCTTGCACTCACTGTGTAGTCCAGGCTGGCCTTGATTTCACAGTGATCCTCTTGCATCAGCCTCCCAAGTGCTCCACCATGCCCAGTCACCTGGCATTTATTTTTAATTGACACACAATTATGTGTTTATGGTATGTTGTGATATTTTGACACATGTATATAATATATAATGATCAAATCAGGATAATTAGCACATCAATTGACTCAAAGTCTATTTATTTTGATATAAAGACAGAGGTAAGGACCCAACAGTCTGCATTTATAAATATTCACATACACAGTGTTTAGATTTGTTTCTGTACTCTCTATGCTGAAATGTCAGTTTCAATAACAATTTTACTTACTGTAGTTTTACAGTACATTTTTTAAATGTGCTAGGACTTCTGCTGATTTATTTTAGAATTTTCCTAGCTGTCCTAGAATGTTTATTTACCTAGTATTTGCATCATTTTGACATGTTTTTTAAAATCCCTTGATAGTTGGCTTGGAATTGCTTTGAATTAATAGATTACTTAGGGGAAACTGGCACTTTTATGATATTCAGCCTAAAAATAAACAACATCTCTCCATTTATTCTTTTATGTTTAAAGTTAAGTTTATTCCTAGGTAGTTAACATATTTTTGTTGTTCATGGGCTCCTTCCTTCTATTATGCTTACTATTATTTACTTTAAGAAAGCTAATAATTATATTGATAATTATAATATCTCTAATATTTCAAAATTAAGTATAATTCTGACTTTAGTCTGGGATATTTATATCTTCCTCTGGCTCCCTGTGATTTAAAGTGGGGGAATTAAAATGCAAACACATCTTTGGTTAAGGGTTGAACTGAAACCCAATTCACCCCTACATTTGGTACCCGGGCCTACTGAACCCTGCTGTAGACTGCAGGAGAGTGAGCCCACCCACCTGGCCCTTAGCACAAACTCCTACTCCAAGGATGTTAACTCACGGTCTTTGTCAGGCTGGACTTTCAAGATAAATGACAGAGCCACTGGCTGGGAAGTGTGGGGACCTACCTTGAGGGGCTGCTGCTACTGAGCCCTAACCTACCATGGCCGTGTAGGAATAAGCTCCACAGAGGTTGCCTACACTGATTTTTCAAGGGGAATGAGAAATCCAGATTTTCACCTTAAAAGTGTTGGATTAAAATATCTAAAAATCCTGTGTGGGCCCAGCTACACTTATCTGGGGGCTAGGTGAGCCTTGATAGCTGGTCACCTGCATTCCACTCCTGTAGACGGGAGCCTCAGGAAGCTGACTTCAGTCTCCACACTCCCGGAGTTACTGTCCACCTAAATATGCATATGCACAAATGGATATAAAATCTCCTTGTGAGCTGCCTAAACCTGAGTTTCCATGCACCCCAATTCCAGTCACAAACTGCCCTCTCTGTCATACATTCTCCTCAGGGATCTTACTAGATCAACACAAGGATGCTGAGAGACCAGGACCATTTTACAGATGGAAAAATTGAGACTCAGAGCTGCATCCAAAGGCAGACAGAAGGAAGTGACAGCACTGGGGTTGGCCCCCAGCTTATCTATGCAGCGCAATGGCCAGCAGCACAACCCCTGGTGTTCAATCACAGTACCACTGAACACTGGCTGTGGTCTCAGGAAAAATACTTACCTGCCCCAGGTCCCAGTTTCTTTATGCATGAAATGGACCTGATATTGATTGTGCCATCTCCCAGGGTTCCTCTGAGGGTAAAAAATGGACTCATTCAACACAGTGCCTGGTATTTGGTGTCTAATTACTCAATGAAGTGACAGTGACTATTATTATGACCTAGTCCACACTTCTTCCTGCTCTCTCCTTTTGCAATTGTTTGTAGTTCTTTGAAAATAATAAGATCTCAGGATCTAGAGGACTGAGGGCTGGCTCTCACTCTCCACTGTACCCCTTACATTGGGCAAGGCACTGAAGTATCATCCAAAGTACTGTCATGGTTGCTGGTGAAATCAGAGGAGAGGACTTCATGGAACATCTGTGACGTCAGTAACAGTTCAGCAGAACTGAAACTCCCTGGCTCCCACTCCACTTCACTCTCCCTACCCGCAGGCTCCACTTCATTGCATGTGCACATGGATCAGGTCACTGTGGCCCTGTCTTACTCCCATGTGGTACCCAGACCTGCAAGTGGAGCCTGTGGTGCCCCAGCTGCTTCAGTCTGAGCCTCAGTGCTGACCTATTAGTTCAGGTCACAGAGCTGGCCTCCCTGTTCAGACCTAAAGGGCCCTGGGACTGAGATCCTGTTTCATCTGTCCCTAGCCCTAAAGTTCTCTCAACCAAGGACAATTCTCAGCCTCCCTGATGCACCAACAGCCTACCTGTGTGTCTAAGAACTCCCCGTCTCTGTCACTGCCTACTGTGTTCTGCCCACCAGTCTACAGGGGCATCCTTCCAGCTTGGGCTGCACCCCCAGGCTCTGACCCAAATGTGGGCCCCACTATCTAAGAGCCCTCTGTTTGCCATGGTGTCCTCCTCCAGGGGCTGGCAGCTCAGACATTTCCTAGTGTTCCACAGTACTCAGGGCTGCTGGAGCCAGGGGGTGTGGTGGGTGGAGGGCAACTGTAGTAGCAACATGCATAACTGTGATGAGCCACATGACAGGGCCCTCAGAGGAGTGACAGCAGCCACATATACTGAGTGCTAACTTTGTGCTAGGCAAGAATCTAAGTACCTTAGAGTTGTGAGCCTGTTCATCCTCATAGCCGCCCTGTGCAGTAGGTGCTACCACTATGCCCATCGTGCAGCTCAGAAAACCACAGCAGGCATTTGTGTGTGGTTGTGTGGCTCCCCCAAGATAACTACACAGCTAGTAAATGATAGATTCAAACCCAGCAGTGAGTGGACAGCCCATGCTATTTGTTGTTGTGGTACTATTTGTTACAATGCTGGGGGTGAAACCCAGGACTTGGTGCATACTGGGCAAGTGCTCTACTGGTGACAGCCAGGTCCTCCTGCTTAAATCTTTACCCTGACAGTGATGAGGAGGCTGGCCCTGTCCTCCAGAAGGCAGCTGTTTGGTACATACCCAGCCTGAGCCTCCTACCTTCTTGACCTAGCCTCTGCTGAAATTTTGAAATTCCAACGACAAGATGCAAAGAATCCCACTCTTTGAAGCTGCTGCCACCCAGGGCTGCTTTGCGCATGAGATGGATAAATCCCAGGCTTCTGCATACCTGGCCCCATCTACAGGGGCCATCTGACAGGAGGATTCCCTGTGACTCCTCCCAGCGACAATCCTTTTGACATTTGTTCTACTTTGGTTTTCTTGGAATCATGTACAGCCATGTCTTATCACAGCCACAACCTGTGACCCCAGCAGTTTCCTGCCTGATCTATTCCAGGACCTCAAAACCTCATTAAAGCAAAAATGGCCAGTCTTGTCCAAAAGTACCAAGAAGACTTTCCTCCCACCACGCATGCATTCTCTCTCTCCCTCTCTTCCCTTCAGCCCATTATGGCCCAGGTCCCCTCACCTGTCACAATGGGGTAGGACTGTGGACCTGGTACACTGCTTCCAATGTCGGCAGGGGTGGGGCTGGTCAGGTTGGCCTTCATGTCATCCAGCCCTCCAGCCAGTGAGGCCATGGCTGAGTACTCAGTGGTCTGAAAGAGGAGACAGAAACATCTCAGTACCGACAGTCTGAAACACCACAATCAAAAGCAGAACCGTGTTCTGGTCTAATCCAAGCCTGTATTGAAGCCCACAGGGGGTGATGAATTCCCTCCTGTTGGAAGGGCAGGTTCAGATTTAGAGAGTTTCTAGAATTGACAATGCTCCCCAGGTGAAGAGATGGGCAGGAGTCCTCATGGATTCATAAGAGGTCCAATCAGCCTTGCTTGTGGTCTGCAGGGCACCTGGCCCAGCCTCAGTCAGCCAGAGCCACCATCTTCCTCCCTGCACGGAGGGAGACATCAGTAACCAAAGCAAGGCAGAAGTAAGAATCTTCTTGTCGGGAAGATGGGCAAAACAGTTTCTGGTTTCTATACTCTCACACCACAGGATGGAATCACAGGAGCAAGGGTTAAAAGAAATCTGGGATCACCCAGTCCAAACTCTCATGTCACAGATGGGCAAACTAAAGCCCAAAGAGAGAAGGGTTTTGTCCATGGTAAGCCAGGCAGAATCCCAGTCCAGGGAGTGAGTTACCCTAAATCCAATGTATCAAGCCAATCCGAGTCACAGTTAGGCAAGTGGTTTTGAATTTTGGAAGCATATAAATATTTGTGTGCTGAAAATTCTGGGTTGCACACCAAACCTATGCCAACCACACGGAGAGGCCCAAGAGTAATGCTCCCTTCTTCAAGTCATTTCATGAAATCAGAACTTGCAGCAAGTCATTTCCTTGACTTTCAATCCACTATCAAAATGGTCTCCAGAGAAAGCAGCAAAGAGGCCAACCTGGGTCTGCCCATTCAAGTACAGACTGAATTGTTAGCGTGAGCGTGTGTCTCTTCCTCCCAAATCTATTTTCAGTTAAGAAAACACTTGCAAACACTTAAGCCAAAGAATTTGGTTGCGCATCCCAAGCTTTAGAGTGGACAGTGTTCCAGGACCTTGGCATTGCCAGTGGAAGAACATCCTTGTCTGCCCAGGGTTACGTCCTTGGCAGGCAGGGACAGGAGAGCAAGCAGTCTTCTGGAAGAAACTGCAGGCATCCTGGGTAGGATGAGGAGGACTGAGCCACTGGTGGAAACCAAAGGAGCCACTGGACAAGCAGCAGGAGGAACTCAGGCTCAGACACATTCTCAGTGCTCTTCTCTGCAAATCAGTTAGAAAGTACTCCCTGGGCAGCTTCAGTACCAACTGCGGTTGATGGCAGCAGTGAGTACAGGAGCAGCTGCAGGCCTAGGTGCCTGAGATGCTGCTCCCTGAGGACAGCTCATCCATGGACCCCAGGCTCTTCAACCATCTTCAAGCAGAGGCTGATTTCTGAAATATGGAGAGAAGAGTCCAGGCCCAAAGCATGCCCAGAGACTTCTAAGGGAGCAGAACAAGCCTGGGGAGATAAGCCTACCTACATCAGCAATCGCTATAAGGCCACAGTAATTAAGACAGTGTGGTATTGGCACAGGGACAGATAAATAGACCACTGAAACAGAATTGAGGCCAAAAACTGATCTGTGCACATATGGAACCTTGATATATGAGAGATGCGAGGTACAAATCAGCAGGAAAGGATGGACTCTTTAATAAACAGTGCGGGGGTAACTGGTTATCCATTCAGAAACAGGGGAAAAAAGAAATTGGATCTTTACACCAGACACAAAAATCAATCCCAGGTGGATTAGAGACCTAAATGCAAAAACCAAGGGTGTCTAACATTTTCAGCTCTAAGTCTAGCTAAAAAATCCTTGAGCACAAGCCTGTCTTTCATAGATGAGAAAATGTGAGGGTTTTGTGCTGGGGTACTTGTATAGGGTTCCCATGACTGTAAGAACATGAGCAGGTCTCAGTCATCCTGTCACCTTCCTTAATGCTTCCTCCTCCGTGAAGTCATTCCTCACTACCACTCCCCAGGAAGCATGAGTCTCACTCTTCCTACTGGCCCTGCCAAGTGGTGCCTGGGAACTAACAACCATAATCTTCACAAGTGCATCAAGCTTCCCCTCATCAGGCACTTCCTCTGTGCTAGGAACTTTGCCCCACTTCTTCCACTTCAACCTCACAGTCGCCCATGAAGCAGGTTCTATTGTCTTCATTTTACACCTGAAGGAACTAAGATCTCTATTATAGAAGGAAAGTGAATTGCATAAAGTCACACAGTTTCTAGGTGCCAGAACCAGGATTTAAACCTGGATCCATGTAACATCTTGACGATTACCCAAATGATTTTCATACCCTGGGTCCCAACCCACTAACAGTGGTGAGATAAATTTGCTAGTCTAACAATTTTAAAAATAAAATTATAATGAAATAGAACAAGCTGGGCATGGTGCCATGTTGCCCAGGACTTGGAAGGCTGAGGCAGGAAGATTGCTGTGAGTTCAAGGCCAACCAGGGCTACACAGTGAGTTCCAGGCAAGATCCTGTCTCACATATCAGTGGGTATATGTGTTCTAGGGAGACATGAAACTATATTTCTTACCACAACTTACAATCAGCAATGTTTGAAAAATACTGCCTTCATCCCAGGCAGCTGTTGGGAAAACGTCATTTTCTAGACTTTGTCCCTGTAGAATGGGACTTGGCCATGGCATTAGCCTCCTGATTTTCTAAGAATGAATTTGAAAGTTAAACTCATTGAAGCAGCTCCTCCAGTACATTGCTGTATGCAAAGACGGAAGGTCAAAACGCCTCTCTTAAGAGTCTCTTACTGCATGGAAATGGCACCTTCTAAAGTTTCTGGATACTGAGAGTGATCCCCAGTTCCTCCTCCCCTTTCTGTGTTCTGGACAGCCAGTGGAGGCCTGGCATAGGTCATTCTACATTTTCCAAGCCCTATTTAATCAAGACAGTATGTGAGACCAGACACTCTTGGACCCTCACCCACAAATCTCAAGTGAAAAGGTGTATGGCCCCAGCAACTCCACCCAAGAGGGCTAAGAGCCCACAGCCATTAGTTTTCATGGGCAGGGGTGGTCAAGACAGGTTTCTTGGGGCAGCCTGTATTTAAACTGGAGCTCAGCAATCCTTGCTCCCAGGCTAAGAACAGCTGAAGAAAGGGTCAGGAGGGGATGAAGACCGGGATGTACATACTACCTGGAGCTGGTAGAAATATAAAGGGAAAGGTGGGAAAGTAGACAAGCTGGAATTTGACTGTGAGGTACTCGTACAATGGCTGAACAATGGCAAACTGATCCTTTAGAGGGCCCAGCAGTGTCTTAGCCAAGACTCAGCACCCTGGTGCCCTCCCCCACTCCTCCCAGCTCTGCCCCTCTCTGCCTCCAGCCTCCCTTCTCTGGCATTGCTGGGCAGCCAGATCTGCACTGAAGGCTCCTCTTCCTCCATGAAGGCAGAGCCAGCCTGGGTGCTAAGAGAACTGCAGAAAGGGTGGCCATGGGGATGTCCTGCCTCTTTACGTGTGTAATTTCCAGATGAAATTGCTATTTGATTTCGTTTGAGTCAGTATGCAACAGAGTTTGTACAGGCTCTTCAACAACTGGGTTTGGATCACCTTTTCAAGACACGAATCCTTTCACCTGTGTGATGCATGCTGTGAGAGGCCCAAGATTCCAGTTCTTCAACTACCAGCGGCTCCCAGAAGGTAACGTGCACTTCCCTACAGAACTGTGGCTTGGAGAACAGGGGACCTCAGAAGACAGGCATCGGATGCCTTCATCACCTGTGCTGCCCATGACACCACTAACAGGGCTTGCCCGGGGCCCAGCTTCCTCTTTGGTGGGATCTCACAGTTCTTACTCTGCTCCTGAATGAGCTAGGCGATGCTGACACTTCATTTTAGAGTTTAATTGTTCCCCTAAGGCCTTGTCATCTTGTGTCCCCTATGATTGAGCTGCTTGTGAATTTTAAGGGCAACAGCAAACTCCTCAATGTCAGGGACTCCCTGGATTACAGCTGCACGACTGCTCCTCAGATACTCCAGGCACTGTCCTGCCTCTGCTTCTATCTGGAGGGCCCATCTCAGTCACTTAGAGAATTCCTACATTGTCCACAAGACCCAGCTCAAATATCAACTCATCAATAAGCCACGAGTGGTCCTACACATCAAAAAAGAAATAGCCATTCTCTTCTTAAGATTCCACAGCTGGTGGCATTTTGCACAGGTCACCATTATCATACTTCTTTCCAAATATCAAGATTGTTAGTCTGCCTCCTTCCAGGTTGCCTTGAGCACACAGAACACAGAACATCCTTGCAGCCCGCTGACTGCTCACTGAATGAAAGGGTGACTGTATGGCCCAGCATCATGGGAGAAGCCACAACTCTCAAGAACTCACTGGGAAGTATTTAAACAACAGCTCCAGTGATATACTAACATCCTCTCCCCTCTCCTCCTGTCCCCATATCAAACCAGGTGACTAGAACACAATATCCTTTCTAAACATTAGTTAAAGCCCTTGGGGAAATGCCTTCACTTGTCTGTGAGGGAATACTGAGAATTTAACATTTGTTAGATTCAATAACATAAAAGGATCATACAAATAGTATTTTTTAAAAAAACCTCTGGAGACACTGCCCATTAGAATATTCAAATTCTTTTAATTCAGTACCAGAAAAAAAGTTTTCCCCTGATGAATCATTAATTTGCTTCTGATGGAACAGCAAGAACATCAGAAAACACCGCATATTCCCTTTTGCTTTGGTTGCCAGGAAGCCCAGTCAAATTCAGTGCTCCACCACCACAACCACCTGACTGCTGGCTTGTGGTGCAATGATCTTCCCCTTTTATCTGCATATCTGAACTTTTTTTTAGAATTAACTTAGATACATGTAATTGTCTACTTTTCAGACCACCTTAAGTCCTTAAGTGTAGGTTAGGAGAGATACAATGATAGGAAAAAGAAAATGGGAAAAAGTAAAAAAGGGAGATGGAACAAGAAAGAGAAATAGAAGAGAGGAGGCATTACTGGTGCTCTTTTCCTGGTAACAGTGGCAATTTACTTCCATTTCTCAGTCACTGGAGATGTCCAGGGCTGACTAGTGGGGTATGGAGAACACACACAGTTACACATGTGTTAGTGTGCACCTACAGCCTTGGATACATTTTCCCCAACCCACTCCCACTTCCAGTCACTGACAATCACAAGCAACAGCTGTCTTCTGCATTTCCCACTTATCTGAGCCCTTGGGATTCTTTCCTAGATGGCACTTCAAGCCTCTGCTCCCATCCTATTGGGGCTCCTGGCGCTGTTCTTGCCTCTGACCCAGGAAGAGAAACGGACTTCTCAATGGCCTACTCACCTCAGTGTAACTAACTGGGACAAAACTTCCACCGTCTACTTCCACTATGAGTTCTCAAGGTCCAGAGCCCCAGCCCCAGGCACATATACTGTCCTCACAGAGCTCCAGTTAATGGAAAGCCTCACTCTCTCAAATGTCAGCTAGAAGGGTACTTGGGGGTCATCCCTTCCCAATGTGAAAGGCCTGTGGTACACAGAAGGGATAGACTTCCCTAGTTCTTTTTGAATCTGCATCATATATATCCTTTACCTTGTGGTAGGTAAAACAGTGAGCAAGGAGTGATTGCACCCTAGCTGTCTCTTTCTCCCCTGTGTGATTACATGGGCAAGTCAGTAGGTCTGGTGAGAAAGGACCCCTAGGCAACAAAGAGTACAATGGGATTTTAAATTTCATCCCTAGCTATTTACCTCCCCAGGAAGTTGTGGGAGGACACAGGATGGGGAGCTCTTTAGAAGCTAAGCACTGTGAGGAGTTAAAGGATCCTAGCAAAGGACCAAATGGCATGTGCTGCAGGAAAGCGTGCAGGGTCCCTAGGAAATTACCTGGAAAAGGACTGCCTGGGGCTGCACCAAGTATTGTCTCATCAGCACGGGGCACCACTGCCATAGCATGGAGGAGAGAAGAAACAGACACGTGAGAAGGAGGGCAGCATGAAAGAGGCCATGGCAGGGGGACAAGACAGCAGAGCTGGCTACCTGGGTGACCAGCAAGGCCAGGAGGCTTCCCCCTCACCTGCTTGGCTTCTCGAGGCTCCCTGACAGACCTCAGGTGACCCTCAGGAGCCAGGACACAGCTAGGCCAACCACTCCCACTGGAGGACCAGAGACTTGCCCATCTTCACATCTACCCAGTGGAGCACAGCAGCTGCAGCGGGAAAGAAGAGTCCCCAGGACTGGACTGAGGAGCTGAGACTGAGGAAGCAGAGGGTCTGTGCTCCAGCTCCCTCCCCTTATTGGCCTCTGCTTCCCTGTCCATGTGGGAATTTTACTCAGCGATCTCTAAGTCCATCCACAGTTGACCCTCTTTGGCACTGTCACTGGTCACATGATGAAGTATGGATTCCCTTTTTAATGAATGAATTGCAAGGTGAGAAGAGAGAAACAGAGGGGAGCCTATAGGTTAAAGGAGACTTAGAGACACATCAATCAACAGCAAAGTGAACCCTGATTCAGACAGACTGTAAAAAAATCGTGACATGTAATGGAACAAGTGAAAATAAGAACAGTGACTGGGTATCTGATGACATGAAGGAATTTACTAACTTTTTAGGTATGATAAGAGTACTGAAATTATTACTTTTGAAAAGGTCTTGGTCTTTTAATGATTCATTCCAAAATATTTACTTACAAAGCAATACAATATCTGGAGTTCACTTCAAAATAAAGTGCATTGCCCAAAATGTAGTACATCTATACAGTGGAATCCTGTTCAACAAAAAAAAAGGTGTGACACACTCGTACATGTGACAGCATGAATGGGCTTCAAAAGCATTCTGCTGAGTAAAAGAAGCCAAGGAGAAGTCAGACATTCCATTTATATAGAATGCCCAGAAATGGCAAATCTACATACATAGCAAGCAGGGCAAGGGCCGGCTGGAGCTAAGCATGGAAGCAGGAGTTAACTACAAGCCAGCATGAGGGGTTTTTGTGGAGTGACGGAAGTGTTCTAAAACCAGGATGTGGTGATGGCTGCACAACTTCTTTAATTTGCTAACAATCATTGACTTGCACACTTGACATGAGTAAATTTTTACAGTATCAAAGGTATACTTTAATACAGTTGTGAAAAACAGAGTTAGGGAACAGTAGTATCAATGGAACAAGACTAGAGTGAGTTGATAAATTGTTGGGTCTGAGTGAGGGATACTGAGAGGTGATCAGGTTAGTATTCCATCTCCTTTGAGAATCTCCATAATTAAGGCAAAACAGCGCAGCCAACACTCATCAAACTTAATGGCTACACCTGCCAGCATCTGCCAGCAGTCCACAGATATCTGTGGCATAATGAGAGAATCCAAGACGCCAAGGATAGCCAGGAGTTTGTTCTCAGGTTCCTCTTCCTTATGCCCCCATTCTGCTCCCTCAGGGCCACCCCTAACCACTGGCTGCATCTTCGCAGAGTCCAAAACTCCAAACACAGGAAGGGTAAGACCTTTCATCTGCCTAGTACCTTCCCGTCTGCAATGTCCTTTCATTTCTGCAATGTCCTTGGGAATCCTGGGATGTGAGCAAACACAGAAATGGAGCTCAGAGAAGGAGCCCAGGTGTGCCAGTGCCAGCTCAGTGCCAGTCCCTAGCTGCAGAGGCAGAGTTAAAATTGGAAAGACTTTGTTGCCATCCCTGAGGGTAAAGCTCAGACCCTTAGAGCAGGACTGTCCTCCACCAAACATCACAGCACAGACCCAGCTCTTCTCCTCCAGCTAGGGAGACAGCCCTGAGACTGCACAGCAAAGGAGGCATGGTCCACATTTTAAAGGTAAGTACACAAATACTCCACCCGCCAAAACACATATTAGGGAATCCTGTCTTGATTACCCTGGATTAGATTAGTTGACAGGGAACCTGGAGACCTGGCCCTGCCGTGAATTCAGTACAACCTGGGCCTGACCCCCTCCCTCCTAGGCTTCAGTGGCTCCATCTACTATGAAGGGGATAGACCAGAATCTTCAGGGTCCTCTAGACTCTGAAGCCTCACCCAACACTTAGCCCTGTCAGAGTGAGATCCTTGTCCTATGCCAAAGGGACTCTCCTTGACATGGCCCCAGCCAGGATTAGGCTTCACCTTTGGTGAAGGTGTTGATTATTCTACCTCAGGCTCCTGAACCCAGGGGCCAGGCAGTCTCAGGGGAAGCAGTGTGGCCAAGAAGCCCACCCATCCCAGGTAGGCTAAGGAGGACAGGAATTCAAGTCTGCCAGACAAGTTCATGCTGCATGGAACACGGCCAGGCAACTCCCATTCTGGCTCCTATTCTCATGTGTAACCTGGGGATGCACAAACCACCGCAAAAGGTCATGAGAAGCACATAGGGGTGATAAGAATGTAAACTCCCGGAAGGAAGGCCTTTTTTTTTTTTTTTTTTTTTTTTTTTGCCACCAGGGTTGGAGATGTTTGGGAAAAAAAAACAAAACAAAAAAAAAACTTTAAAAATCTCTATTGAAAAGGACAAACAGGAGGGATCATCACGGTATCATGGTAATGGAACTATTCTGTCTCTTGAATCTGTCATAGTTAAGGGCCCAGTTGTACTACTGTATATGTCTGCAAGGTGACATTACTGGGGGAAACTGGGCAAAGGGTACACGGAGTTCACCTTATAATTATATGTGAATCTACAATTCTTTCAAAAATTAAAAAAAATTTTCAATTGTTTAAAGCAAAAACCCAAACAACCAGGCAACCAGGTTTTAACATTCTGCCTCTACTAACCAAGTAAAAATGAATCA
This sequence comes from Dasyprocta punctata, assembly GCA_004363535.1. Lineage (NCBI taxonomy): Eukaryota > Metazoa > Chordata > Mammalia > Rodentia > Dasyproctidae > Dasyprocta > Dasyprocta punctata. The sequence goes on along the minus strand of RJWM01000907.1, from coordinate 118,976 downwards.
AACTTGAAAAAAAAAAGTTTGCAGAATGGAAGCACTATGAATAATGCTTGCAAAAGTGCTCTATTATCTACAAAATACTACTTAAGGGAGAGAGCTGCTAAAGATTTTTGAAAGACCTCCTTCTTCCAGGAAGCCCTCTCTGATGTCCTCTCATCCATGTTCCTAAAAAGATCCCAAGTGTGCAGATCTCTACCAAGCACTTGTGACTCTGCACTGCACACTTAAATGTCTCCAGCTGAGTGTGAGCTTCATGAGGAGGTACTGTGTGTTCTTCATCTTTGTGGCAGCAGCCCCTGACCCCGTGTTCAGCTCTGAACAGAGGTGACACAAATGCTTGTGGCATGTGTGAACTGCGACAGGTACTATGATCTGGCTCTGCCCATGACACCAGCGGTGCTTCCTGTGATCACTAAAAGAATGAGTGATGTCAAGGTGCTCTTTTTCATCAGAAAATACCACAGGCACAGCTGAGACCTGCTCCTTATTCATATGCTTCTCCAGAACTGTGACCACTTCTGCTCAAAATGGCTTGTGGTAGAACGGAGGGAGCTTGCAAGAAATTTACAAGGAATAAATGACTCATCTCTTGTGTTCTCTATACAGCCTGCTATGCCCCCTCCAGGGTTCCCAGGTGGTATGGAAGAGTAGGGAAGGCCCTGCGGAGGACAGTGAAGACACACATCACACTTTCTCTGTGAAAGAAGCTTTTTTAGTGATGACTAATTGAGAGGCCCCTTTCTTCCCTTGGCCTCTTACAGAATTTTGGTGAGCCCCAAATCTCAAAGTCAAAAGGATCTCAGAGGTTATGGAGGCTGAATTTTATCTAACGCTCAAAACTCACCAAATGGGTGTCCCTGAGATGGGAACTCACTACTTCCTGAGGCAGCTGGTCTGTGGCCACACAGTGCCAGCTGAGAAAGTGCTGGCTCTGCCCCCTGGAGGCCTCCATGGTGGCCCAGGGTGTGCTCTCAGGCTCTAGTTCCAAGTGTCCTTGGTGCCTCCCTGACTGATTCAGCGCAGGGCCACTGGGTGCCCCCTCCACCTGCTGGACCTCCTGTCTGGGGCAGAGGACACTTACTTATGCTTTTCTGGAGGCTTTGTCACCTGGTTGCCTCACTATAGTCTCAGTCAATGCAGAGCTCACTCCAAGTTCATAAGACATACAAAGTGATTGTGTACATGATAAATATATAAATAAGCAATCATTTCCTCCTTCCCGCAACCAGTGTGCTCTTGCAAGGTCACAAGTCTCCCAAATACAAAGACAGGAAGATTATCCTAACAAGGACATTCCTGTTATCTTGGTAAGGCTTGGAGCACACAACTTTACTTCTGTGGAATTGAGAACTGGGACCAGTAGCCCAGGCCTCCTGAATGATAAGATCCCAGTGGGGCTGAGTCCCTTGGAAGAGGGAAGAGGATGCCTGTCCACATAGCCCCTGGCCTGCTCCAGCTCTACTTGGCTGTTTGATGATCTGCTCCAGGTTCTCACATAAAGAAGGCAGAAGCAGAGTTCTAGAAACAAAGTTCCATCCCCAGACAGCCAAACTTCACAGTTTTACCCCCACAGTCCGTGGTGGGGCTCTGGCTATCTCATCCTGCTACAGAGCTGGTAATGGACAGTGAGACCAACTGTCCCCAAGGGAATGTAGGACTCTCAGTCACCAAGAGGCCTGAACGGAGGGTACAGAAGGAGGAGGATTATCATCCTCAACCACCTGGTATGGGAGAGGGGAGTACATCCCAAGGTGTCCACACTTTCATTCAGAGTGACTTCCCAGCTGTGGGGAAGACAAAGGTTATTCATGGGCCAGAGAGAGAGAGAGAGAGAGAGAGAGAGAGAGAGAGAAATAGAAATACAGTGAATGGCTCAGTAGTGGCAGAGTGCTTGTGTAACACGTGCAAGGGCCTGGGTTTGAGTCCAGCAATGGAAGGAAAAGAGGGAGAGAGGGAGAAGGAAGGAAGGGGAAAAGGAGGAAAGAAGGAAGAGAGAAAGAACAAAAGGGAAGAAGGGAGGAGACAAGACAAGGAAATGGAAGGGAAGGGAAGGGAAGGGAAGGAAAGGGGAGGGAAGGGGAGGGAAAGATCAAGGAAGATTTCTTTCTACATTTTCAGATCAAATGGGCAAGGGCAGGGCAGGGGCGCAGATGGGCCTGGACGCTCCTTCCCACAACCTGCAACCACTGCTGCTGGCCCTGCTGCTGCTGAGTAGAGCCATATGAGCACGCACTCCCACCCACCACTGCACTGCCTCAGGCCAAAGGCCACCTCTGCCCCTTCTGCTCCGGTCAGAAAAAACAACTTTCTAACAGGTCATGCTCTGCAAAGTCAGCACAAGTCATCACCAAAGACTCCCAGGGCCAAACAGAAACTGTGCGAGGGAACCTCCAGAAAAAGCAGGCTGGGGACGCCAGGCCTTCGTGGTGAACTCGGACTTGTTGGTCTGTAACTCAGAAGACTCGGCCAGTTCTCAAATATGCCCCCTCCACCTCAATAACAACTGAAAGGGTTTGACTTACTGAATGCTTCCTACACATTACAGACTGTTCTCAGTATGAAAATCATGAATTCATTTAATCCATACAACAACCTTACAGGCATTACTCACCCCCATACGGATAATGAAAATGCAGCACAAGGTGCCAAAATAAGGCAAGAATGTCTACATCTGCCCTCCACCAGCAGTGCAACTCCAGCGTTCAGGATCAACCACTCTGTAGTCACTATTATTAGACCTAATGTGTTACAGACGACAACACTGAGGTTTAGAGATGTCATGTAAGTGACAGAGGAGGGGCTTAAAGGCAGGGCCTATCTGATTCCAAAGTCTGTGTTCTTCATCCTGATTCTAAACTGCATGATGAAGTGTCAGAGCCCAGAGTGGGGACACAAACTGCTAGGCCAGTCGCATCTTCCTATATCTTAAGACATCTTCAGACAACCTACCTATTCCGAACTTTGAACCTCTGCCTCAGCCACTTCCTCATTTTTGGGTGTCTCCTTCCTCCCTCTCCCCCAATCCTGTCTACCCTTCAGCTCCTGGCTTGAGAAGCACCTTGTCTAGAAAAACTTTCCAGCCCGGTCTCAGCCAAGGATGTCATTAACTTTATCCTTTCTTCTTCCCATTTAGAGAAAAAGCTCCTGTATCAGTGCTTGGATTGAATGTCAACATTAGCAATTAATCTTAACACTAGGTAGGAAACAACCGAGAGATAGAAAGTGACATCTGACATCGTTAGCACCATTAAGGAAAAACCAAGTATCTGACTCTGCTTGGCTCAGCCCTCTTGGCTGTTTAGTGAAAGAGACACTTTGGTTTTTAGAAAGATGGGAACCAAAGAAAGGGGATGCTAGGCTTAGGTTTTAGCTATTCTGTGTATGCCCAAATTTTAACTAGTATCAACAAAATAATCAAGAAAAAAACAGCACAGGGACACTGGTGCTTCTGCTTCAATGTCTTTCTGTTAAGGTTAACTTTACTTAAGAACCTCTGTCTTTCATTATGTGAATATGTTTGCATTTTTGTAGTTACATGTTAATTCCATGAAGCTTGAATTTCATACCAGGAAACAAAACATAATAATCATTTTATGTCACAATACCTAAAAATTACTTAAACAAGCAAGTCATTGCCTTGAGACTATACACGTAAACAAACACGCTTCTCAAGGCTCAATTTGAGTTTGATTTTTAACAAGTCTTTTTTTTTCTCCCTCCTATACACACATACATTAATGTAGGCTCCTGATTTTATTTCCTTCACCTATCTCCCACAAATCAAGCCTCAAATAACACAAAGCTGCTGGTTAGAAACAGGCTTCACGCAAACAAACAAAAGCTATCAAGCCAAAGGCAACGGAACTGTTCACATCTCCCCCTCCAACCATTTCCATTGCCTGTGCTGCTCCAACAAAACAGCCTCTTCCTGCCCAACTGCCCTGGAAAAACCCCAAAATATCTCATTTTCATTTCTAGGAGGGGAAGAGGTTTGATCCCCAAATAAATGACAAGTTCAGTGTAACAGTAGACTGGGAAAATCCAGGCAGGCTTCTTCTTGCCACCCTGTGTCAAGCTCACAAAGAGAAAAATCGTACCATCCGACATGGTTGGGAGAGTTTAATCCAAAGCAGTGCTAATTAATATCCCCAGCTTTCCAGAAGCCAGTGCCACATACAGCTGCGAGGGCAACAAGGCTGTTCTCCCTTCAATTTTATGGGAAGAACATTTTCATTACAAAGCCTCCTCCCAGGCCCTCCTCTCTCAGTCAGATTAGCCTAGAGAAGGAAGCAGGGATGATCCACCTATCAGAACTCCTTCACTTCCCATTAATTTTATTATTTATATCCCATTTTAAAAAGTTTATTGATGCAACTCCCTGAGCACCTAGCCAGAGCCTGGCTGACTACAAGTAGTGATACCTTCCTGAGTCCCCCTTGTCATGGGGAATGGATGCATTTGTCACCAGAATGTGCCAACTTTTTGAAATTTGTCTTGAGGAAAAAAAAAAAGCTGACTCCAATGGCAGTTTCTGCCATCACCTTAAAAAATACAAATAGACATGGAAGATTCTAAGCTTATCTTTTTGTGAAGTACGTGTGGACTTGATAGCTCAGCACGAGCTGTGGATGATCCCCAGAAACCCCTTAAGGCCTAGGGGATACCCCACTCGTATCCCAGCAAACATCCTCAGTTGTTTGGACAAGACTGACTCATTTTTAACCCAAACTGCCAGACTACAGGCAGGCCTAGTACGGCACGTGTCTTACCATTTTGTTCTCAAACCCCACGTGCTCAAGCCTGTCTCTTTCCAGCCTCCTAGAGGGACCCCAAATCCAATCTAAATGTCTCAAATTTACCTGTTTGTCTTTTATACATATAAATAGCTGCATTTCCATTCTCTCTTTGTTTCTCATTTTCATTTGGTTCTAATATCTGCATGTAAATGTCGGAAAATAGCATCTGTAATTGGAGATTATGAAGTATGGCCAGCTCCTGACAGGCTGCTAAGGAAGATGGATTATCCTCATTTTTCTGTAAATTTTGTCAATTTTGGAATTCATAAGCTATCAACACTGATCAAAATAGGACTTCACAGCTGTGTCAGAAAAAAGAGAGAGAGCAAGAGAGAGCGCCGGTAAGCGTGCGCAGGAGCCGCTGTCGTATGGGTACAGCAGATTGGCCGTCCAGCAGCATCGCGACCACCCTCATCCTCTCCCCCTCCTCTCCACTCTGGCAGCTCCCGCCTCTTGAGGCCTAGTCTCCTGCCTAAATCAAATAGCTAAATCACAAGACTGGAAGGCCGCAAATCCTCCAAGGCACCCACTCAAACCCGGACTTAATTTATTGTCCTGCGCTGGCTTCCTTATTTATCCTGAGGAGTCGGTGGCTCCCTCTGCTCGGGCCTCGGAGATGTTCTACTCCTTCCAGGCCACCGCCGCCCACTTGAGGCAATTGTGTTGGTCTCTCTCTCTCAATTTTCCCATTACTGGGAGTAAGTACTGTTGGGACTCTGTAATAGCCCGACTGCAGCCCATATCAATAACAGATGAGGTTTAATCGTCCAACACAAAAATTATTTAGGCGCAGTAAGGACATTCAATGTCATTTGCATAATGGCATTTCTATCGCACGCACCTAACCCGTCTTGCATAAACAAGGCCTTGGGACCATAAATAATAATAAATCATGACGTCTGCACGCCTCTTGCAGTAATAGGAGCCACTCTTTGTGGAAATTATTTCAGCAGGAAATGGGCACTGTAATTTTAAAGACATGTGGCGAGGTGAAGCTCTGTAAATCCTGTATGTGCACACACGAGCCCCAGGAACAACCTGGGGACCTGCCCTGAGCCTGTGATGACACCCCTGGGGGTGGCTGAAGAAGGAAGACACTCCTCCAGGGGAAAATGTCGGGGCCTTTATCATGTGCCACTGTCCCAGGAAACAGGGCAGGAGAAGGCAGGACACTCAGACCTCAGCAGGAGGGAGAATCAGATTTGGACCAGGAGTCAGAAACTACCTTTGCTACCTGACAGCAGAAGCTCCATAAGGGCAGTGGCTCCCGTCTGCTCTGTCCTTTGCTGACTGCCCAGTCCTACAGCAGAGCTGGGCACTCAGCACTGGCTCAGAAAACATCCTAAAGATATGTGATGAGAGGAGATGGTCCTGGGCCCAGGCTCTGGGAGGACAAAGAGCCCTGAAACCAGGCCAGAACAGAGGTGGGAACTGGCACTGAAGTGCTGGTACCACTGATGTGAGCAACAGAGCGAAACTGCTGAGGAAATGCTCAGCGACACTGGAGCTGTGGAGTAAGAGAAAGCACACATCAGGGAGGGGGTTGGTGGCCAGCAGAACAGCTAAGCCTGCAGGCTCAGAATAGAGGACACCTGGGTGGGAATCTCCTGATACCCACCTGACACCTACTGCCTCACCCCTTCCTGCCTCAACTTCCTCCTCTGTGGAACAAGTTTACTAACAGAAAACTCAGAGATGTTCTAAGCAGTAGTCAAGAGACTGTGTGCAAAGTGACCAGATCCTGACTAAGCTGTGCTGGCATTATTACTCTCCAGGAAGCAGCAGAAACAAATTTAAGTATAAGCCCTGGCTCTTACTAGCTGTGGGATTTTTGGGAAAGCCACTCCATCCCTTCAGGCCTTAGTTTCCTCCATCTGAGAAGAGCATAATCAGTTGGTGTACACTAGCTCCTGGAGCTGCTGTTGGACAACTAAGGTTGTGCACTGAACCTCTTTAGTATCAGGGGCTGTCTACATGCAAGGGATGAACACTCCCACAAGTGTAGGGAAAGAATGAAGGGGAGCCATCCCACATCTGCTAGTGTCCTTTTCAGCCACTTCTAGGTCCCAGCAACACCCTGAGGAATTCATCCTTTCCAGAAAATGTTCTGACAAGGTATGCACTAAACCCATCACCATGGTGTTGCCTCTGGGAGGAAGAAGGTACTGAGGCTGGAGATGTCAGTTTCAGCCCTGTCATGTGCTGATTTGACAGCAGGAGAGGTACCCTTGTGTAGACTGTGTCACTATGATCTTTAAAGCTGATAAAGTATCATACATTTATGCCTTGGCACATGCTGTTCCCTAATGAAAATGCTGATGAATAGCAACTAACCCAGTGATTTAATCATAAAAGCTGTATTCATCAGCTAAGGAAGTAAGAGAAACAGTGATCATTCTTCCACTAAGCCCAGCCTTTGTGACTAGGGAAGGCTTGAACTATCCAGCTGGGTGTGCTCAATACAATACAAATCAAAGGCCTCTCTAGGGTGCAGCACCCATGATCTTGGGGAGCAGAGAGCCTCTGGCACGTATGACCCAACTTCAGCTTTCTGTATGCACCTTACCCTCACCAAAATACAGAAATGTTGCTCTAAAACCTGGAATTTAGTTTTTACTATTGTAGAAACATTGGTTTCTAAGTTTTGACAAATGGGCTATGGCTTGTTAAGACACAAACATTAGAGGAAATTATGTGACAGGTGTATGGAAACTCTTTGGTCTATCTTTACAACTTTTCTATAAATTTTAAATGATTCCAAAATAAAAAGTATATGCAAAAAAAAAAAAAAAAAAAAAGGAAGGAAGGAAGGAAGGAAGTTGGACCTCACTTATAGTAAGAAAAGCAGATGAAAACCACAATATATCATTTCTGTTTAGCAGATTCAAAAGGGTGATACCTGTGTGGCAGGTTGTAGAGAAATAGTTCTAACTTAGGGGCATGAGTGTCATTAGAGAGCAACTTGGCTCCATCTTTAAAAATTCATAATGCACATATGCTCAGCAACCATTCCACTTTTGGGAATTTAACCCTACAGGTGTAATCATGTGTACATACAAATAAATGTAAAAAGGATACCAAAACAGACTTTTGTGAAAAAGAAAAATATTGGAATCAACCATTGGGAGACTTATTAAATAAACTAAGACATCCCACATAATGGAATATTACTACATTTGTTTAAAAAGAATGAAGCAGCACTTTTTTTTATATGGAACAATCTCTGAGAAATACTTAATAGGAAAAAGCAAAACTAGAACAATGTATTTAGTATGCCACTATTTATGTTCAAAAGGTGGGGGGAGTTACAGAGAGATAGGTCCAGATTCTCCTCCATCAGACCCATAGCTCCAGTCAGTGTCTTAGATGGAAGGGATTTGGGACATCTTGTTCCATCCTCCAGTTTTCAGATGGTGCCAAGAGGAAAGACTTGCTCAAGGGGACACTGTAGAAAGACAGGTGCCCCCAAAACAGAAGTCGGGTCTCAGGAAAAGCAATACTTGCTATCTCCGAAGAGAAATTTCTGCATCTTGCGGGCCCTCACTGGCTTTATCAGCAAAATTGGGATAACAGCTTCTTTCTACCTTCAGATCACAAACAGCTTGATAGGAATCAACTGAGGTCACAGATATGAATGCAGTCAGGGAACAGTATCGGGTAGAAATTGAGGAAGAGTCAAGGGTGGATACACGTGCAAGGCCCTGCTCCCTTGCAAAATCTGTCCTTAGCTGCTGCCACAGCTTTTATGCTAGGCTTTGCTACAACGCTATCCAAAAGGTATTTTCTTCTTTCTCTTTTTCTAGATGCAGAAACTGAGCCCAGACAGCTGACGTCATACAACTAGTACAATTTTAACCTATGACGCATGGCTACAAATGCCACCATTGGAGGTAGAGCTCTTAACAAGAAGCTGCTGGACACAGTGAAGCCTGGATTTTCTTCCAAAGTGGATGAGCACAGGAGAACCAGTTGCCATGAAAGGTCATGGCCAGCTGGGCAGGACATGATGGCCAGTGATCTGCCTTCAGGACAGCTGACTCTAGGGGGCTACAAGGGCCTTGGCCACTATGAACCAAAGAATACAACTCACCAGCCCTTGTCTCCTGGCCTTCCTTTTCTGCACCCAGCCAGTTTCCCCACCCAGGGCCTTCCAGGCCTTATGCTGACCCTCCTCTAGGTGAGGCTCTATCCTCACCCTGCCAATTCCATTTATTCCTCTCCATCTCAGTTCCATCTCTCCTCAACCAACCACTTCACATTCTTTTGCCCATTGCCTGTCACATGCCAGGGATCATTTTGCCTGGAGTCTCTGGTCTGTCATCAGGAAACCAAGCGTGCATCCCTAAGGCAAGGCCTTAAGGTGGGTTCAGCCCAAAAGAAGCCCAGCAACCAAGGGAGGTCTGAGGTCCCTAGATGCTTTCCTGGGCCTACTTGGCTGACTCGGTAGTAGTTTCAATTCATTTCCCACCCTTTTCCATCTGTCACTTCAAATGGCTATGCCTGGCCCCCAGGACATGCACCTAAGGTTTTACACACCCAACACTACTTTGGAAAATCAGAACTTAATGATGTGACGAAGCTGGTGATACTCACTTACTTCAGTACTACTAAAGACATCACTAGGGACTTATGAATTGGTTCAACATTCACATATGTGCACACATAAAAGCCCTATCTTTGCAAACTACTTAATATTAGGAAAGAAGTCTAAGGATCATTTTGTAAGGATTCAGTGTTAACTAGTGTTGCAAGAGAACTTTCATAACAAAGTCAGAAAACTTACAGGTAAGAATTTGAAAAGAACAAACAAGTCCCAAACTCATTTGTGCCCATTAGCCATTGTTGTATTCACTCGATTCCTTTGTCCAGTCACTTACTCTTTCATACTTCACTCTTTGCAGGAAAGACCAAAGCAAGCTCACAAGGATTCAGAAATAGATGGACATACACAAGGATGAAAGGAAAGCAAAAGGGAGACATAAAATGGGACTAATAACAACCAAGTGCAGCCAACAAAGGACATGCATAACATTTTGGGAGTGGGCTTCTCACTTCACAGAATCCTCAGGCCTTGAACAGCCCAGTAAGGCAAGCACTCATTACTCCTATTCTGCAGACAAGGAAAATGAAACAGTGAGGTTAAGTCACCTGCCCATGACCATGAGGGTATAGGTGATGGAGCTGGGATGGAACCCAGGCAGTCTGGCTCCAGGGCCCAAACTCTCAGCCGCCACACTTTCAATACCCTCAAAGCCAAGGTCAAGGCTAGAGGATTATGGACATGCTACAGGAGGGAATGCATTTGGTCCTCCTGGCTACCAAGTGAAGAAAAGAAATCCACTAACTAACTTTACAGAATACACAGGAAATTGTCCATTACTCAGATTCTCCAACTGACTCTTAGTCCAAGCAAGATCTCTCTCCAGGGGCCCTGAAAAAGTAAGCTGAGACATCACTAGATGTCCTCCAAACCCAGGGGTGACTTTCATACATGATTTCTTAGCGTATTCTTTATGCAGGCATAGACATCACCCCAAACTGCAACTCAGTGAAAGTAGCACTAAGGAGACTATACAGTGGTCCAATTAAATAGTTGGGTCTGAGAATTATTTTAGAATAAATGACGCAGAGGTTATATATTCTACGAGCAATTTCCTGCAAATATGGTACCTCTGAGCCAAACTAACAATAACAATGGGAAACATTTTGGTTCCTAACAAGTGGCAGGAGAGAAGCTACTCTGTGTGGACAGTTAGTACAGACCCAGCTGGGAGTGAGTGGCAGACAAGGACCCAGGCTGGAGCTGCACTGTGAGGCAGGCAGCTATGCAGAGACAAGGATGAGAATCTCCTTATAAGATTGTTTTGGATCCTGTCCAATACACAGAGCCATAATGATGAGACCCTGAATTTCTTCTCCACTTAGCACAGTCATGAGTGGAACAGTCACAAGTGAGACACTCCTGTCTCTGTCAAAGGAAATTAAACCCCCAATTCCTTCCAATATGAACTCTATGCTAAAAACCAAATGAATTAGACTGTGAAAAGCGATTGTTATTTATAAATCCATTCAAACATAGGAAACAAGTTTTAAATAGTACTTCCTATTTCAAAATACTTTATTTACAGCTATTCTTCCCAGCAATTTGAATCAACAGGTCCAACTGTCTGGCCCATTTCTAGAATAAGACAGCAGAGCCAGTCTTCAAATCCCAGCAACACTGCATGGCTTAGGGAAAGCTACTCAACTGGTTTTGTACCTCGGTTTGTTTTTCTGTAAAATTAAGAAAATAAAAGTCCCCACTTCACAGAGGTTTTTTTGTTTTTGCTTTTTTGTGTGTGTGTAGTTTTTTTTTGTTTTGTTTTGTTTTGTTTTTGACTGGGGATCGAACTCACAACCTCGCGCTTGCCAGGCAGGCACTTGTGCCACTGAGCTAAATCCCCAGCCTTCACAGAACTTTTGAAGGCACTGAATGAGTTAATACACGCAAAGTGCTTGGCACTTAGAAGTGGTACAAAGCAACATGGTCAGGCACTATCAAGCAAACTCACTTTGAATTCTCCAAATCAGGGTGGACATATACAGCACATCCTAAAAGCAGGGCATCAGGAAACCATACTGCTCCACCAGGAAACAGTCCCCTCCAGGTCAAGGCTCACAGGTGCCATGAGCAGCCTCCCCAAACCTCAGAAATTCTATTGTGATGAGCAGTGAACTCCAAGCGTTCCTCTGTGTGCTTACCAAGCACTGATGGACAGCTTGATAGACTTCTGAGACAAGGATCTGGAACTATCCAGAAATCCACAGAAATCTAAGCAGCCAACCTCAGTTTGGAGTGCTGGAAAAGTAAGCTGGAACCTGCTCCACACTTCGCAGGTTGAACCTCCAGAGATGACGACCCCAAATCTGCCCCAGTATGGGATCTAATGGCCAATATCAGGTCTTCCCAGAAGACTTTTTCTTCACCTAAGCTTCTCTGGGGTAATGAAGGGATCATCTTTAAACATCATGTATATTCCCAGAGCATCAATGCAGTTTTCTGACTACTAGGTAATGAAAGAGAAAAGCAGGTGTCGGATAGAAAACTTCTCTACCAATAGGCTGACCCACTACAGAATTTGAAAGCTCAATGCTACTTTCTGCTTTTTAGCTAATTTCTGGAACCTCAGTATACTGATGACATGTCAGCCATGCCCTGAGCCCGAACAGGATGAAAACGGTAATGCTATAATTTGAAGTCAGATTCTGTTCATAGGTGAATTTGTTGAGAAGGACCCCTACAAATTTATACTCTTTTTCCTAAAAGGGTACCCCAGAGGGAAGTAATGCTCTCTGTTTTCCTTCCCAGAAGCTCCAGATGTGACCTTCTAAAGCCACCAATTCTCATATTCAAAAGTGATTAATGCTAAAGTTTAGAAGATGACAAAAATTACACTACATATCCAAACCTACCATACATGTCCTGCCAGGAAAACACAATACAAAATTTTTTAACTTTGACCAGTTGTGGTGGTGCATACCTATAATCTCAGCACTCAGAAGGCTGAGGCAGGAGGATCACTGTGAGCTCGAGACCAGCCTGGACTACACAGTGAGTTCAAGTCCAGCTTGAACTACACAGTGAGACCTTGTCTCAAAAACCAAAAACAAAAAAAATTTTTTAACTGTGTATCAAGTATCATCCCCTCAGTTTCTTCATTTTTTTTTTTGAAGTAAGGAAAATACTTACCTGAAGGGGTTTTTTATAAGGATAAAATAAGATAATGCAAAGTATTTAACTACATGCACTGTCCAGATTTTATGCATATTACTTCATATTTCATTATATTATGATATATGTGTATCGGTATATATACATATATTAAACATATATTTAATTTAATTTAATTTAATTTAATTTAATTTAATTTTTTTTTGGTACTGGGGATCGAACTCACAACCTCGTGCCTGTCAGGCAGGTGCTTAGACCACTGAGCTAAATCCCCGGCTATTTAACTACTTATAATGAATAATAATAATAATATATTTGATACTCATGGAGAGAGACAGCAAGGTTTTCAGAGTCGTCTTCCCCTTCCCTACCATAGCTCATGCTCTAGCCCCTTCCCTAAGTGGAAAACACACATCCATGTCTCCACACTTTTGCCCTTTCACATCCTCTTTCCCTTTCTCCACCTGGCAGTCTCTGGTGCACCCTCCCCCCCACCCACTTCATGTGCAACCCTCCAGACTATAATCTCTGGGAGTCAGGAGATTGCAGACATTCTCCAAAGATGTAAAAAAACATGATAAATAGCCTCCACCAAGTGTTTCCCATGCTGACTCCAGGGCCCTTGCTCTGTGAATGGCATATTGCAATCTAAACATGAGTGACAGCTACAAGTGTCTCTGAGACCACAGACACATCTGTTCCTCAAGGAGGGATGTTCCAAACTTCACTGGGCAGTCCCTTAGACATACAGAGTTAGCTTTGGATACCTCCCCTCTCTCTTTGAGGCAGATTTTGGAGGCTAGAGAATTCCTGTCCTCTGGTGCACAAAAAAGAAAACAGAAAAGTATGTTTGTTGGGAAAAAATTATATAGCACAACCAGAATTAATAATTTATTACAAGGTTTTTTTACCTCCTCCGGCAGAAGTTCTGAAAGGGATACAAATTGTTATTTTGATTGCTTTAATGGGATTTTCCCCTTGAAGCCTGAACTCATTTGCCTGTGTAATCTGTAGTCAGGAACATAGTAAAATCAGAGAAAGCCAGAGGAGGAAAAAGCTCCCAGCCACTCCACAGCACAAAGGTTCTGCCAGTGCAGGCCACCAGGGTCCCTGGCCCCACTCTCCCTTGCCACCTGACAGCTCCTTCCCGCCCTGGCAAATCTCCTGCACTGTCCCGGTCCCTTTCCCATCACAAACTTGTCTTTCTGCCCTGGAAAACTCTGACATGGCAAAATAACAGTGATGATAATAACAAAGCTAATAATAACAATGACAGTAATAATAAAAGCAACATCACTGAATGTCTTGTGGGCTGGATCTTCTGTTTAGCATTATTTACTTATTTATTTATTTATTTTGTCTTTTTCAGACAAGGTCTTGCTATGCAGTTCAGGCTGGCCTGAGTTCACTTTGTAGCCCAGGCTACAAAGTCTCAAACTTGCAAAGGCCCTCCTGCCTCAACTTCCCAAGTGCTGGGATTACAGGCGTGCACCACCACATCCAGCTTTGCTTAGCACTCTTCATGCTCATCTCATTTTGTCAGTATGGCCACCTATGACATAGGCACTGTTATTATCTCTATTTTACATAAGAGAAAATGGAGGCTCAAGCAGTAGTAGTGCTGGGTAGGCTTTACATAAAGATTATATACACAATTTACTCTAGTTGTTTGCTTGTCTCTTTTGCTTGTTGTTTTTACTATATATGTCATTTTTTTGTTGTTGTTGTTGTAGTTTTTGTTTGTTTTGTTTTTCTTCGCTCAAATAAAATTAAAAAAAAAAAAGATTATATACACAAACAAAGAAGAGCTAATGTTTGTTACGGAGGTGAGGGTAACTAGCATGCTCAAACCCAGGAACAGGGACAGGGATCACAGACCCTAGAGGAAGCCTGCAATCACTGCCATTCCGATAGTCCCCTGAGAGACTCAAAACCAACATAACAGGTTGCAAAGCTACAAGCTGCTGCCTCCAAAGCCCATGCTCTTAACAATGACACTGCTCTGCCTCCAGCAGTGCCCCCAGAGGCGGGTTACTGAAATTCTCTCCAATGGGAAGCGCATATCTCTCTCTTCCCAGGACTATCTGGACAAGACAGGGCCCGCAGGGTCACTACTCCCCATTGCCAACACTACCAGGCCACTCTGCAGCAGCATCTCCTCCTCAGATCTCCGTGCCATGGGCCCAAGCCAGATCTCCCATAATGTGAGTGAAATTTCCACTTCCTTCCTGACAGGTCTCCCAACCCCAACCTCCTGCTGTCACCTTCACCTACCTCTGACCTCACTGAACTGCACCTCTTTGGCTCCACTGCCTATGAGCTCCATGGCCCAGCTCCAGGTCAATGGATGGCCACAAGTAGGTCCTTATCCTGTCATTTAGCACTAAACCTCCTAAACTAAGACCTCAACTGCCTGAGCCCCTTCCTCAAAGTCCTGCCTTCTCGCCACACAGACACTTTCGGCCAGAGCAGATGGCTAATGTTGTCTACCCTCATGGTGACCCTAAAATGACAGCACTGCCAATCCTGCCCCAGCCCTAGGACCATTTGTATCTTTTAAAGGTACTCAAGCTAGACTCAGTGATAATCTTCAGTGAATCCATCCCATCTTGTTTCATAGCCAAGACTTCAGGAGAGGATCAACAAATCTATCTTTCTCCAAAACAGAAGAAAGGAAAACTGTCTCTCTCTAATGCCCATCTAGGTCCTATGTCTGTCTTTTGGGTCACAAAGAAGCCTGTTTCTGCTTTGTTTCCACTGGAGGCCTTCTGAGATCAGATCACACTCTTGGCGCCCACTGAGTTTTCTTTCCTCCAGGTCAAAGAGCTCCAGTTCCTTATAAGACATGCTTATGGGTGGAGAAGTGAGGTTGCATAAGTGGTGGGCAGGATAAATGCAGACCAAGGAACAGGCCCTGGACTCTGTTTGGCTTCAGGTCTGGCTTCCACCTGTGTGGCTTGGACAAGTATTCTCTCAGTTTTCTCACCTGTAAAATGGAAGAACCTTTCACCACCTACCCCACAGAGCACGGAGGAGGCAGGCAAGGAGCTTCAGAAGGTGCTTAGAACCGTACCTGGTATGTAAAGTGCTTAGTAAATATTAACTATTTATGTAGATCCTTCCCCAAGCTGGCCACCTCCTCTAGTCATGCTCCAATTAATCAACATCCTTCTTAAGTTGAAGTAACCACTGGAAGCCTCAGACCAAAAGTGTCACCTGGCCAACCCAGAAAAGAACAACCTGGAATTTGCTTTCACTGGCAGTCATGTGGTTAAGATTACAGACAACTAAAACCCCTAGATCTTTTTTTTTTTTTTCAGTACTAGGAATTGAACCAACTGCCTCTGCACCAAGATACCTCCTCAGCCCCCGTCCTTCCTCACCACATTTTTTATTTTGTGGCACGCTCCTGCTAGGTTGCTAAGTTACCCAGACTGGGCTCAAACTTGTGATCCTCCTGCCTTAACCTAGAGTGCTTGGATTACAGGTGTGTGCCACCATTCATAACTAATATAAGTCCACCTTCAAAGAACATTATTCCTCTTCAATAGTTGTAGAGGTGTCTTTGAACTGTGTTCTCAATTTCTACTTCTTGTCCTTTATAATATTGCTACAATTCATTTCATTTATCCGTGTATAATAATCACCTTGCACAATATCACACTATCATTACTTCACATAGTTACCTTTTAGATAGACCAATTAAGAATAAGAAAATTCAAACATCTTATTTTATCTTTATTTCTTCTTAGACTCCCATCTTTATGTAAATCTGAGTTTCTGACTTATGTAATTTGCTTTCTCCCTGAAGTACTTCTTATAATACTTCTCACTGGGCAGGTCTACTGGTGATAATTCTCCCAGTTTTTGTTTGACTGAGGTCTTTAGTCTTTCTTTCCTTTCTCTCTCTCTCTCTTTTATTTTTCTTTCTGATATTGGGTATTTAACCCAAGGCCTCACACCTGCTAGACAAGTGCTCTATCACTGAGCTACACTCCTGGCCCCTTTGCTACACTTACAAAGAATAATTTCCCAGGATAGAGAATTCCAGGTTAGTGATTTTTTTCTCTCAACACTTTAAATATTTCTCAGCACTTTCTCTTGTTTGTGTGGTTTCTGTTAAGGAATTACTATAATTCTTATCTTTGCTTCTCAATAAATAAGGTCTATTTTTACCTCTGGCTATTTCAGATATTATTTGGACAAGTTATCATGCTTATATCTTGTACTCTCAATAACTACTTAGACAACAATATACAATGTATTAATTATTGTAATTCTCCAACTAAACTTTTGAAACTGTTTCATTGTTATTTTTATTTGTCTTTAAAATTAAAAAAAAAGAAGAAGATTTCCTGTCTGATTTTCTGACAGTTGACTGTAACAGTCTTCCACATAGATATTTTCATACTTTTACTGCTTGGTGTTCTCTGAATTTCTCACATCTGTGGTTAGTCTCTGTCATTAATTTTGGAAAATTCTTGGCCATTACTGCATCAAATATTTCTTATTCTTCACTTTTCTTTCCCTTTCTTGTATTCTAATTATGAATGTGTTCTTCCTCTTAAAATTATTCCCCAGGTCTTGGATGTGCTGTTTTTGCTTGGAGGGTTTTCTTGATTTTGTTTTTTCATTCTCTTTTTCTTTTCCATGTCATGCACTGAGCCAAACTCCCGGCCCTGGTTTTTTGAGGCAGGGTTGCACTATGTAGCTCAGGCCGGCCTTACGCTCGTGTTGTAGCCCAAGCCAGCCTTGAACTCACAACGCTCTGCCTACCTCAGCCCCCCCCCCAAGTGCTGGGATTAAAGGCGTGCGCCACCACGCCCGGCTTCCAAGTCATTTTAGGAAGTTTCTGTTGACATATCTTCAAGCTCATTCATTCTTTCCTTGGCTGTATCCAGTCTTTTGATAAGCCAATTAAAGGCATTCTTTATTTCAGTTACTGTGCTTTTATTATTTTTAGCATTCCTTCTTGATTCTTTAGCAGAATCTCTATTCTGCTGCTATATTACCATTGATTCTTGCATATCTACTTTTTCCATGACAATCGTTAACATATTGATCACACTTATTTTAAATTCCCTCTCCAATAATTCAAAAATCTGTATTGTATTTAGGTCTGATTCTGATGCACTAAGACTATATCCTGGGCCACTAGAACATCAGTTCATGTGTTCAGAGTTCAGGTTCTGAGCTTCCTGTTAATTTCCAGCTCCTGAGGATTTTTCTCTCTTTTGTTCAACCTCAGGTATACATAAAAATATTTTATTATTATTACTGTATATTTTATTGTTTTTAATGGAAGGGGAGGCAGAAATAGTTAAAACCTAGCAACAGAATCAGAAATCGGTATTCTTTTAAAGAAAATTTACAAACCAATAAAATTTTTAACATTTTGTTTTTAAGATTTTGGTGAGCTAGGTGTGGTGGTACATGCCTGTAATTCTGTCACCTAGTAGGCTGAAGCAGGAGGATCACCATGAGTTTGAGGCCAGCCTGGGCTACACAGTGAGTTCAAGGCCAGGCTGAACTACATAGCAAGAGATCCTGTCTCAAAAAAGAAAAAAAAAGACATTGTCACTAGCCAAATTCTATAAGCCAAACTTCTAGTGCACCTTCAAACAAAACAAGGTATGGGACTGGCATTATATTTTTTTTTTGTTTTTTTTTAATTGTAAGTATTGGTTAGCCGTGTTTGAGGGAAAATATCTCTGCTCAAAGTCAGTTCTCACATAACATATTTGACTGCATCAATTGCTATTACTTTATGCCACACAGCACAGCACAGGTGGTCAATGTCACTGACATGGCATATCTGTAAAGATTTCTTGGATGAATGAGTGAATAAATGAATGAAAGAACACCCCAGCAAGGTGCAGGCAGCTCTTTGACAATTCGCTTGTAATCTTTAAACTCCACATACACAGAATTTGCCTGTCATCAAAAAGAGTAGAACAGACAGGAAGAAAAACTGTAAACAAGTCAAAATAAAAACAAGAGATGGTTTTCCAATTGGCTTTATCCCTCACGCAATGTTAGAGCTGCAAGAGATCTCAAGTGTGACCCAGTCCAATCTCCCCCAATAACCGCAGCCCAGACCATGATTAGATCCTGGGGGCCCCATGCTTTCACACGATGACCTTTCTAAATGTTCCCACAAACATTCCCCAGTCTTACAAAATGGGCACAGTGAATTTTTCTTGGGAAGCCACCTTTGTGCTTGATTCACAAGAGGACAAAGCATACAAATTGTTTAGGAAATACCTTAGGAGGTGTCTAGGACCAAATGGGCATCCATTCTCAAGCAACTCTCTCAGTACCACAGCCAAGAAAGCTGAGCCCCCACAGAACCCATGTAATGTTAATTTTTGGATCACTGTGAGATGATGGCAATAATAGAAAGATTAAGGGTGTGTATGACTGTTGTAGTGGTACTTGGTACCTCTGGAGATCAAGACAGTAAGAATTCTAGAATAATCCATGTCACTGTCTCATTCCAAAGAAAGGTGAAATTCAAGTTTCTTCTCAGTGTTAAGATATTGCTTCTTCCTCCTCTCACTCTGGGAGAACCGGGACTAGAACTCCTGCCCCCTCCTCTCTGGTACTACCATATCCTTCACCCTCTTATAGTTCCCTGCCATAGAAGTCATTTGTCCTCTGAGTCAAAGCTTAGGACATTCACTGCTCTGTGTTCCCTAGGAACAGATTTCTGTGCCTCAACGGTCAGAAGACTTCCTCCAGAACTTTAGCTTCCAGGTGTCAACTAAGTCAGGCCAGGCCCACTTCATGGGAAGGCCCAGCCATGTCCTATCTCTTAGTTCCATTTTTTCTGCCTGGATAACCCTACAAAGGACTGCTCCACAAGGCAGTCAGATTCAGAGATAATGTGCCAGATACCTGGATCTCTTCAGGCTTATGTGTGCTGCCCAACTTGGGTCTCAGAGAATCCCAGGAACAGTTGAGAAGGTGCAAAGTGAATATGTGGGTACTTACTCAGATACCCAAATCAGTCGCTTGTCTATCTGTCCACATTTGGCAATTCCTCACCAGCAGAGTAAGGAGAGGACACAAAGTCCCATCCAACACCAACTCTTACCACCCATAAAACCAGAACCTCCCAAATAGTGAGCTAAGATATCAGAGTCTTTCAGCCTCTGGGTGATTAGATAGGGTTTGGGGAATTCAAAGTCTATAGGCCAGGTGCCTCAGCCACGAGCATCCTTTGTTAACAGCACATCACATAAATATCGACACCCTCCATATGTGCTGTGGCATGGCAAAGACTAGAAGTCTGAACAAAATGTGTCCAGCCTACCATCTGCTTCTTTAACTTACAAAACATATGGCTCCTCTCCATATACACCCCACAGTCCCTGCACACAGAGCCCACATCACACAAGTCAAATGTAAACTACGAAGTTCTCATCCTCATCAAGAGTTGAGCTGACAGAGGTGGGCTGATGATGAGCACCTGAGTGGTTTCCTGTAGACAGAAACTTCCCCAGCCTTCGGGGAGAGGGGGAGCATTTTCCCAAGGTACCTCCTTTGGGTGGCAGAGGTCTCAAAGCCCCAAGGCAGCAGCACATCATCCTAAGAGTCAAATGGAGCTGGGTGTGGTGGCACATGCCTGTAATCCCAGCACTTGGGAGGCTGAGGCAGGAGGGTTGATATGAGTTTGAGGCCAGCCTGAGCTTCACACTAATTTCAAGGCCAGTTTGAGTTACATGGCAAGACTGTATCAAAGAAGAAGAAGAAGATCAAGAAGGAGGAGGAGGAGAAGGAGAGAACGAGGAAGAGGAAGAGGGAAAGGAAGGAGAAGGAGAAGAAGGAGGAGGAGAAGGAGAAGGACTCAAATGGGAGAATCAGGAAGAGCTGCTGTGTGTGTCTGGGGTTTTTCTTAGTTTAAATCAGGCTGTTGGTGGAAAGGTTGCATTCCTGAGCCCATGATTGGCACTGGTTAGCATGTGGCCTTTCTTTTCTCCCATAAGACAGAGCCCTACAAAGCCTGCTAAGGGCCTCTAAGTGTACTGTGGGGGATGAAAGCCCTTGCCTTGCAGGCCCCACACAGGAAACCCATGTGAAAATGTCCTTTCCATTTCCAAGGGGAAAAGTAGCTTCCTCTGAGGACTTGGCCTATTTTCCCCTCATGGACATAAAGTAGCACACAAATGATTGTGTTACCTGTCTTGCTTTGACCATTAGGAAGCTCAGCATCAAATTTGAGCTCAGCTCCAGTAACCTTATCACTGGCTATAGAGTTAGGGGTTCGGAGGTAAGGATGGGAAGCAGAGGGGAGACAGGAGGAGTGCATCATGGAGCCACAATTCCTGGGCAATCCCATGGAATGGAGAGGAGGCGTGCCCAGACAAGCCAGGTAAACTTCTCCTAGAGCACAGTGACACTGCTTGAACCTTGGCAATGTCCTCCTGGTCCCCTAACCATTCAAGTCTCCTTACAACAGCCAGAATAATCTTCTGATCTCTGTTGGACTGGATCCTGTTATTCCCTGGTTAAAAATCTCGTGGAGGCTTCTTCCTCCCAAGGCCGACCTAATCCACAAGTCCTTTTACATCAGCCCCCACCACCTCACTACTTCCTGTCTCCTGTGCTTACCAGCCCCATGGTCACTATACCAAGGTCTTTCAAGCCTCAGGCCTTTGCACAGGCTGTTCCCTCTGCCTGGGACACTGTCTCCACCACCCACTACCACCTGGAGCTTAAAGATGCCATTCTCAGATAGAAACTCCCTGACCCCTTCTGAACAAGGTCCCACTCTTTACTCTTGTCACACCCTGGCTTTCTCATCATTGCACCATCACACTCTTATCACTAATGATGCACCATTTCTACTAGTATGACCATTGTGCTAATGTCTGTCTCCATCACAATAAGCAAAACTCTGGGAACCATGTCTGTCTTCGTTGCTGCCAATCTGCTCAGAACTTAGCATAGTACCAGCACTGAAGAGTTACTCAATAAGTATTTGCTGTAATCAATCAATCAACTGGGAGATGTCTAACACCTGAAGAGGGCAGGCAGCTGACTTCGAAGGAGTGTCTGCACTCACAAAGAGCAGGGAGCAGAAGATGCAACAGTCCTACTGACTACATCATTTGGGGTATGTTATTTGCTCTCTCCTCTTTTCAGTTTCCTCATCAGATACATGAAGATCATAACTCAGGCACACTCTACCTCAGAGGGTTATGTTGGGGTTAATTGGTGATTGCTTTATCTTCAGCTATCTGATGTGCTCTGCCACCCCCAAACTGTGGCACCTGCTGGCAGGACATGGTTATGATTAATCCAACCTTCCTCATCCTCCTCAGACGGACCTGATACTGAACTCCCAATCAGAGGATGCAGGGCCCCGTGTGCAGGAAGCAAGACTGACAGCAGCCCCAATCTCCAGACCTCAGGCTTTAGTTCACCAGAAACCCCAACCTTGCTCCCTCCACAGGAGAAGCTGGAGTCATCAGTCAGCTTCCCAAGAACTTGGAGCTCCAGCCTCAGAGCTCAGGGCCAATGTGCTCTGCCATCCCAGTGAGGCTTCCTAGAGGTAGCTGTCTTTCAGTGCCCCCCATACAGCTGAGTGAAAGGTCTTCTCTTTTGTTGCCTCCTCTTCCCCATCCCCTCTTCTTACCAGACCCTTCCTACTTTTCCTGTCTTAGAATCATTCTTTCAGTCTGAAAGGTCTTGGCATTTAGCTAATCAAGTCCTCAGCAGATTCTTAAACTTCTAATTCAGCATATATGAAAAAGGATAGACTCTATTTGCTTGCCTCCAATGACCAGAAGCTCACTACTTCACAAGCAGGCCTATTCTATATTTGAAGATTGGGCTATTAGAGTTCTCTTAACCCACCTCCTGCCCAGCTTACAATCTCAAGTCTTCTTCCAATCAAACAGCCTCAATGCCTCAACTCATTCATTTCTCCTAGGAAAGAATTTTCAGCTGCTTCTTCTGAACAAACTCCACTTCATCTGCAAAGGAGGAATTTGACCCTCAGTGCAGAGCTGTGAGAGGACAAGTGAGAGGAACAGAACCAGCTTAGAGTGGAACAGGACTGACACCACTTTAAACTCCATTCATTACTTTAAAGACCACCCTGGCAAGAGAGACCTACAAATTCATGCACAGCTCTCAGGGTAGATTTTATCTCCAGGAAACTGCCCCGGGAGTCACTGGGCCCATCCAGAGACTATCAGTGATTATCATCCCAGACTCTCAGTCTGGGCTCTGGAACCAGCGAGCTGGCCTCTGATATTGGCTCTGCACTTACTGTGTGTCCTTGGCTAAGCCACTGCACTAATCTTACAAGGACTCCACTGTCCTGTCTGCACTATAGAATGATGGGAGTTGTTGTGACTTGGTAAGAAGATGGGGAAAGTAAAGTTCTCCACAGAATAGTGCCAGGAATGTGGTAAGTAATGAATACAAAGTAGCTCTGACAATTACTGCAGCAATGATTACCAACTTAAAACATTTCTGCTGGGCATGGAGGTGCACACCTGTAATCTCAGCACTCAGGAGGCTGAGGCAGGAGGATCACTGCAAGTTTGAGGCTAGCCTGGGCACAAAGTGAGTTCAAAGCCAGCCTGAACTTCAGGGCAAAACCTTGTCTCAAAAAAACCAACAGAACAACAACAACAACAACAACAACAACAAAAATCCAGACATTTCTAAGCTCAGATAAGAGGCCAGTAGGTTTAGGCTGATGAGTCAATGCCTTGTGGGCCAGGACTCATGCTGGGCCTGCTCAGGGTAGGATTTAGAAATAGGCTGAAGGAAAGTTCCACACAGGGAAACAGTGAACAGGAGCTCGGAGTGTAGAAGAAAATAATAGTGACTGCAGAACCTGCCACCAAGATGCAAATAGCCATGCCTGGCACTCAGCCTGCGCAAGTAAGGCACACACGCATACAGCAGTCCTGGGAGAGGAAGGCTGAGGTCAGCGCTGCCCTCAGTCATAGGAGTGACCCAGCCCATGTGGGGCAGTAAGGGATGAGGCCTGGCCAGAGCCAGAGCTTCTGTGGGCAACCAAAGGACAGGGGGCAGTGAAGGGTCATGAAGGGGAGGAAGGTCTGGGTTGGGTTCAAGAAAGAGAGACCATGCGGGGCTCCTGTGTGGAATGGGCTGCAGGAAGAAAGAGATCCAACAGGAGCATCAGGGGTGGGGCATGAAGCAAGAGGTGCCAGCAAAGGCTGCTTCTAGGGTGGGCAAAGCAGTCTGGGACACAGACCCAGGGCCCTTTGGGGCACTCTGCCCCCACAGCAATCAAATCTCCTCACCTCCATGTTCCAGCCCTCTGGGGCTTATGTCCCCCTCTGCTTCTCCTGCTCATGGTCCCTGACTTTCTGCCACTCACCCACATTCCAACCACCCAGACCCACTGGCGCTTCCTGCCATATTCACATCCCTTCAGTCTTTTTGGCCATGTTATTCCTTGTGCATAGAGCATCCTCACCCACCAGCTGTCCAGCACCCCCTCAGGCCTGACTCTGGTCACTGCTCTAGACACAGCACTAATGACACCTCCTCCAAGAGGTCTTCCCCTTTTTCAGCCGGGCACACCTGTCTCCCCGCCCCTCCTCCTCCTCCTCCATTTCTGTGTGGTGAGACACAGACCCGCTGGGGAGGACAAGGAAGAAAGGAAACACACCCAGAGCCTCATCTTTCTCCTCACAGTACCCGACCCTTTTTCTAATTCACAGTGGGTGTTGAGGCCTCCCTCAGTGACTAACACCAATCATTCTGGGCAACGCAATCCAGACCCTTTCCAGGAACAGGGTGCCCACAGGAGGGGGCCACACCAGAATCCCTTTGGCCTGCCAGCCTGGAGAAATGCACTATTCAGAGGGCAGAATGGCTCCTGAGAGCAGGAGGCATTTCTGGTGACTTTCTCTGTTAGACAAGGGACAGGCCTTCTCCCAGTTTAACCCCTTGTGACCTTTGAACTTCCCAGGAGGTCAGCAGCACGTCCCGCTTCCCCAGCTGTCTCGCTGTCTCTGGCCCGATGGGAGGGAGGGCCCTGAGCCCGTTCCATTTTGTGCCCGTATTGATCTGTTGGCAGCAATGGGCTGGATAATTAGCCAGGAATTAGGGTTTCTATTACAGCCAGGAGGCTGCTCCAGCTGATTTATCACCTGAATAATTTACTGTGATTGAAAGGAAATTAAAATGAACTCCATTTGACAACTGTGAGCTTTTATGGGCTTTAGTGAAGGCTCAAAAGCCAGATTAATAGCCTTGTGTTGGTTAATAGTCTGCCGAGAGTAAATACGGCAGGCTGTGCTCAGAGGCCTTCCTGCAGTGGCCGGAGGAGGGACCCGCTCCGCCACAGCGCCAGCAGGCGCCCATGACGCTGTCAACACGAGTTTTACTGAAACAGATTCCACTGCTGGCCACATGCATGCGCACACACGCTCGCATGCACGTACATACACGCTCTCACTACCCGCGGTTATTTCTTCATCTCTTGGGGTTTTTTTTTTTCCTCTTCTGCTCCTCCAAGGTGATTTTTACTCACTCCACATGTAGGAAAAACAGAATTGCTTTTTCAATAACCATTTCGAAAAGGAAGTGTTTCATTGCCCTAGGAGTGGGGCTCCATTAACCCCTTCCACCAGGGCGAAGGGTTTACTAAGTTTCTCTATGAAAGCCCAAGACTGCTCCACCTGCCCAGAAAAGAACTTGGCAGGAAAAGCAGCGAGAGTGGGTGGGAACCTCTGAACTTATGAGCAGTGCTGGCAGGACTCCAGCCTGACCCTCGGCAGGGATGCTCTTCTCAGCGGTCCCAGGAGTGTGAGGGATTTGGCAGAATGTGACCTCTCCAAACCAATGAAAGACTCTGAGGCTCCTGGAAGGACAAGCAGACTCTAGCTGCAAAAGGACAGCCAGAGAACTGCTCTTCAAGCACGCCGGGGCCCTGAGGCCCGTGGAACCATCTTGTGCAACATGGGACAGAAACATTCTGGTATGACTCCAGCACTGTGACTTTGATAATCGAAGAAACTTCCTGAACCTTAAATTAGGGTGAAGAGTCTGGAGAAAAGGTTCGAGACAATGGGGCTCACTAAGCATGCCCAGCCTGCTTGGCAGGCATTTAAATATGTACAGTGAGAGAGTGTACATAAAAGACCTTTGAAAGCAGACTGCTCTCATGCAGAGGTGAGGAGCAACTCTGCTATCATTGTTAAGTTGCTGCCGTTGTCAGTCGTGATTATCACCCAACCACAGCTATGGAAACTGAGGCCCAGCAAAAACTGATTTGCTCAGCAGGGCAGGGGCAAGACTCAGATCAAGCTCCCCAACTCCAAGGGCAGTAGGGGTTCTTTCCTCCCCACCTGGATACTCCATGACGGTGACAGCAAACCCCTCCCCAGGCCACCAGGTCACAGAGACACAGACCCAGACAGCTAGATCTGTTCACAAATGGAAGAGGTGGCCAGCCTCCATGGTCAGCAGCTTAGAGTCCTCTCCTGGTGGCACCACCATGCCACTCGGGGCTCATGAGGCAAAGCTCATGGAACAGTCACCTGGCAGAGAGCAAGCAGGAGGGGATGCAGGAACCCATACCCTTGACACGCTTCCCTCCCATCTGCAGACCCTCGCTCAAGCCGTCATTTGTCTAAAGTGACGGGGAATCGGCGCGAGGGTATGTCATTCATAGTCCAGTGGCTGTGTGTGTGCCGGTGGCCCTGCAGCCTCACCTCCCATCTCTCCTCATTACAGCACATTATGGGAGGTGAAGCAGATTAACCAGAAAACACTGAGTCAGTCATTATCCCCCTGCGCGACCCGCTTGCAGGCCCTGCCTCAGAGCCCACACAGACACAGGCCCAGAGATGTTCCTGAAGATTCTGAAGGACACTGCCAGCAGTGAAGTCCTCACAATTTGTAACTCAGGTTTCCTCTCCCTTGAAGCCCTGTCTCTATAGAGCCCATCAGGCCCACCCTTCAGGACCCCCATCTGATGTCACCTCTCCATACTAGTGCCCGTGATGCTCCCAACAAGGCAATTTCTCCCTCTCACTCACACATCATCAGGACCCACAGAACCACTCTCTCATCCTGTGTCTTCTAAGTCTATGTCCCTCTGTCCTGAGGCAGTAGGCAGAGTGCATAGGTGGCTCTCACATCGCTGTCCCCCAAGCACCAGGCATTATTCCAGGCCCATGGCCCATGTGCAAGAAATACATGGGGTCCATGAGCACCTGAGCGAGTGAGAGAATTAGCAGATGGGTGGCTCTGGATTCTGAGCGCATGGGTGGATCTGATTATGAAGCCCCGTAATCTCTGCCCCATCTCTCAGGACATCCTAAGCTAAATGAAGTAGGACTCAGATTCTGGTTTCTGGGAGGATCATGTGAAAAGCAGAGGGAGCCTCTAGCACCAAATGTCTGTGCTGCCTTGTAAACTTGGGCCTAATGGGAGTGCTGGCATTTCACACTGGAAGGTCAGGTTGCATGCAGAGCCCAGGCCCTTGCCCTCTACCACATACCTCAGACAGCTCTCTCCCCTCTCCCAGCCTCTAAAAAATGAGGGAGTTGAAAGCTTGCCTCCATTGTCTCACTAGCCCTAACATTATACACTCTTGTCCACAGCTAGAAGAAAGGTTTTCTCCTGGATTCTGTGGGGAAAGGTTAGCTTCATCCTGAGAGAGTCCCCTCTCTCTCTTTATCTCCTGTGTCAGAGGAAATGTGGCTATCATCACACTCAGAAGGGACTGGAGCAGGTGCAAGAGGCTGTTGATGAGGGAAAGAGACACTACTCCCAAAGCCTGGGCTCTAGAGTAGCTCTGTCCAGCGCACACAATCACAACTTTTCGATGGGAGGCCTTACTCGACTTTTAGGAGAAAGACCAATATCCTCACCACAGTCCACAAGACCAGGCCTATGTCCCCAGTGTCACTTCTCATTCCTTTCCCTGAATCCCAGCCATGCTGGCCCTCTCTGTTTCCTATTTCTACCTTTCCCTCTCACCACAGGGCCTTTGCATTTGCTGTTCTCTCTGCCAGGCACATTCCTTTCACCACTGCATCCCTTCTCTTTGTTCTACCCAATCATTCAGGGCTCAGCATAAGTGTTTCTAGGCTCCATTACAGCTTCTAAGATGGTTTAGCTGGGAGTTTGGCTCAGTGGCTTAAGTGCCTGCCTGGCAGGTATGAGGTTGTGAGTTCAATCCCCAGTGCCACAAAAAAAAAAAAAAAAAAAAAAAAAGGTTTAGCCTCTGCTTTTGACTCTCAGAGAACTTTAGACAACTCAGCACCAAGTCCACCTGTATCCCACAACTCTGTGGATAGTTCTTATTTGTTGTGTTACTTTTACAAGTGTCTAGGCTTCTTGAGGGCAGGTCCAAACCTGTCTTGTTTGGTGATGCATCCCTAGTATCATGTACAAAATAGACACTCATTTAAGTTTGTTAAGTAAATACATGACTTGCTGGTTGGCCCTATGAAAGTCATTTTGCCTCGATGGGCCCAGTTTCCCTATCTGAAAACAAGGTGGCTAAATGGTCTGTCAAAGCCCTTATAGGAACTGTTCAGAGAGTACCATGCCATCATAAAATGGTAGCCTTGGAAGCCTGATTCACTGATTACCTAAGATCTCCTAAAGAATCTTGCCTGTCCATGGCCTGAACTGTACTGAACAGCTCTTTGGATAAACTTCAAAGTACCATCTAATTATCATTTAGAGAAAGCTCGGGGAGACCAGTACCACTGGTACCAGCTAGGAAAGTCTTGGGCAAGTCACAGGGTCACTCTGACTTGCCTACCATGATGGGATTTCTCACCACAACTAAGCTGCCTATGGTTTCCAGATAACCAGCTGAGAGCCTGGCATAGATGGGGCATTGGAAAATACTGTCCTAAATTGAAGCTGGTCCTTTGGAGACCTTATTCAGGCCCCGAGAGCCTCTTACTGGAGGTCTTTCTGGTGTTATGTCTATAGCCACAGGCAGTGACTACCCCTCAGCTGGGGATAATGGGTCAGCTCCTCAGCCAGGGTGGTCCTCCTGCTTCCTTCCTTCTCCTCCAACCTCCAGGCTGGAGCTTTTCCAATGGGACACTTACTGGTCTCCTGTCTCCTGGGTCTATTTTTTAAAAGCATGACAGTATGACCTGACAAGAAGGCTAGCAATGGGGTGGGTCCATGATGCTGTTTATGGCAGGTGAGACCTCAGGGCATATTGTGGTCTTATTTTTTTTTTTACCTTAACTCTGATAGGATAATGACCCAAGACAACCTCATATGGTCTAGAAGATTATTACACCCACACTGTCCAAAAAGCCTTGGGAAAGGACACCACTCAGCAATGGTGGAGCAGTCAGACAAATCACAAGTCCCTTGACTGGCCAGAGACACAGGTACCACGACAAGAAACCAGAGCCCCAGACAAGTTCTCTTGACCTTAAAGGATGTCGTGATGGCCAAGTTCAGTCAAGAACAATGAAAAGCCCACTCAGAATTGTACCTAGTAGGCTCTAACCCATACCCTGCCAGAGCGCTCTGCCTTCAGCAAGGGAGCCAAGCCTGCACTGCGATGCAGGTGTGAGTCGTGGGCCATACCTGCTCAGGCTTGATTGGCTCCGTGGTTGTGAAGATGTCTGAGTAGTGCTGTCTTTCAAACACTCGATCCAGCACTTCCAGCTGCTGCTGCGTGAACAGGTCTCCTCTCATCTGCTTCCGGAGGAAATCTCTGCCTGGAAGTGAGTGACCATTCGGCACTGGAGACTCCTGAATACCTTTGATGAGCATGAGAGAAGAAAGGCGAGAAGGTTGGACAAGTTGCTAGAGACTGATAGGTCAGAACCTGAGACCAGTAAGAGGGCCTCAGAGACCCTCAAACCTAGCTCTTTCCTTGACCAGAGGAAATAGCAGAAGTTCCAGGAAGGGGCTGCCTGGCCCAATGTCACCTGCTAGTGACTGCACAGCCAGCCTTCCATAGCCACATGCCAGTCATGGTGCAAAGCCTTTTTTATGTGTCATCTCATCTAATTCTCACAGTGACCCCCTAGAGTATGCGCTATGGTTTGAATATGGTTTAAATTTGTCCTCCAGGGGCTCACATGTTGGAAGCTTGGTCCCCAGTGTGGTAGTAGAGAGGTGGTGGGACCTTTAAGAGGCAGGGCCTAGTGGAAGATCACAAGATTGGCCCCTCCCTTCTTCTGGCTTCCCCATCTGGTGATGTGATCTCTCCTTCTTTAACAAGTGCTTCTGCCACCGTTGTGCCATCACCATGGGTTCTTCATCAGAGCTGAGTCAAAGCCAGTACCATACCTTTGAATACCCAGAATGATGAGCTAAATAAATCTCTTTTCTTTATAAAGTTACCCACACACTTATTTCATTACTATAACAACAAACTGACTAATACAGTATGTTACTATTTTTTCCATTTTATAGATGAGAAAATAGAGCACTGGTGATATTAAATGATCATTAGTACTGAAGATTAGTACTCAGGCTAACTCTGAGACTTAGTATCCAGGTGCTATTGCCCTTCCTGTACCAAACACCCTCCTTGAAGGCAGTTTTTCCTAGAATTGATGTCCTCACCCTGGACATAGGCTACCATATCATATGGCAAGTCAATAAAACAGAGCCGGGTGTGGTGGCGCATGCCTTTAATCCCAGTACTTGGGAGGCTGAGGTAGGTGGAGCGTTGTGAGTTCAAGGCCGGCTTGGGCTACAACGCGAGCACAAGGCCAGCCTGAGCTACATAGTGTGACCCTGCTTCAAAAAACTAGGGCTGGGATTTTGGTTCAGTGGCTTAAGCACCTGTCTGGCAAGGGTGACGCTGTGAGTTCAATTTCTGGTGTCGAAAAAAAAAAAAAAACAGTCTAATAAAAGACTGCGCTGGGATGGCTGTACAGAAAAAGACACTCATACAATTCCAATGGGAGTGGCCACATACCTGAGCCAGTTAATCTGACAAAAGCTAGCAAATCTCAAGTGTACATTCCCTTTGATGGATGAGGGCGCTTCTGGAAATTTATTGTGCAGCTACACTTACACATGGAAACTGATACGTGTTCAAGATTCTTGGAGCAAAAGACTGGAAACAACCCAAATTTATTTATTAAGTAAGCTCTGGAATATGTGCAGAATGGAACCTCCTGAGCACAGCAACAAAAAAGATGAATTAGTGAATTCTGTGAATTAGCATAGATTAGTATAATGATACACTGTTATATGAAAAATAAGCAAAAAAATAAAAATAAGCAAGGATACAGCACAGTGTGCATAATATACATTTTGTGTAAAAAAGGAAAAAAGATTTAATATACTTATATGAATACATATACATGTAAAGTCTGATTTTTCTATTATATATCATTATTACATATATTATATGCATATATGAATGAGAAACTGTTACAATGGTCACTCATCTGGGAAGTGAGCAGATGGAGCTGAGGGGAAGAGAGACTTCATACCATACTGTTCTATTTGACTTTGTTTTGTTTCAACTCTAAATGTATTGCCAGTTCAGAACCTAAGAGAGTACACCATTAAATAGTCTGTGTCTTCTGTAGGATTAGATATTCACACTTTATCTAGTGGTGGTAATACTTAATGTTTCAAATAAAATACCATGAATTATCAATTAAAAAGCAAATGGAACGCAATATCTTTTGTGATTCTTGGACTTGACCTTTCAAAATGAAAACAAGCACAGAGGACAAATGTTCCCCTGCCAGAAAATGGCCTCAGGGTCTATCACTCCCCAGGGCTCTGGAGGACCACACAGCCCCACAGGTCTGAGCAGAGGCCTTGTGGAAATCTGGGCCCAGAGCAGAGCCCCAGCAAGGGTCAGCTCTTATGCTGACAGGGCCCTTACACAGGCCTCATCCGGCCCCCATCCCTGCCAGACACTGCTGCCCTGAACATCAGCTATAATGTTAAATCCTACCCTTGTGAGGAATGAGGCCAAACCAAAGAGCATGAAGTATTGAGATATCATGTCACTGAGACTTACTTACAAGTCAGTGTCCTGTCTAGGGGCAACTTCATTGTAGATTTTGACATTTGGGTGTTCATATGAGCACTGGACATTCAGAGCCCCAGTGGCTCAGGGTGTCCAACATTCTCTACGGGAAAGACCATCAGAGATTTCTCTCAATCCCTCTGAGAAAACAGATTCCCATACCATTGGACATAAGATTACCATAGGCTAAACCACGGCTGGAATAATCAGATACCCCCTTGGACATGGGTGGATCAAGGTGGAAGCTGGTCTCTGATCAGTGTCCTCAGCATAAAACTCATGTCCCTCTTCTGGTAGCCTGTGACCTTGGCCTTTCAAAACATAGAAACCTATTCCTGTCCACAAGACATCGTCCCCAGAGCCTCTTGTTCCAACATACCCATCCTCATAGGGACCATTCCTACAAGGTCATCAAAACCAGCAGAATGTGGAGCTCGAGCTCAGGCTGTCCATTCAGCAGTGCTCTTCCCCTGGCAGGCACTGAGTGTATTCTCAAAAGATCCTATGCATTTTTGTACACGTATATGTCACATATACTCACTCACACCCACTCAGGAAGGCAGCTCAGTTTGCTTCTACTCAGCTATTGTTATACCCAGTCACACCTACCAAAGTTTGACTTTGGATTCAGTTCTCAGAGCTTCCAATGAGTTTCTCCCTGCCCAACACTTCCATTTTTAAAAGACTTTTTCTAACCTACTTAATTAAACTCCCCAGCCTGCATCCTGCCAACCTGACACTCTTAATGAAGACTCCTTCCTGCCAGTTAGTTCCCTGGCTCCTACGAAGATCTTACTCTGTCACCAGTGCTTCACTTTTCCCACCCATTCATGCTGTCCCACAAGATATGCCTCACTCTACCCTTTGAAGGAGGCCTCTATCAGCCAGCCAGGCTGTCCCTCAGAGATGGGCTGTATCCCTCTCCTATGCAATTCACAAAGTGCACTCTGAAAGGATAGAGCTTCACTCCACTGAGGAACCCAGAGAGAGAAACTCAACTCAGGATCCTTGTAGGGAAGATCACTGACTGGTTACTGAGTGGGACACAGTACAAAGTAAAGGCACAGGGCACAGGGCCAACACAAGTGCAGGCACAGAGGGTCTTGGAGACCTTCCCCCTCAAAGAAAACTGCACATACAAAGGGTGCAGGGAGCCTCATTAGGCCTGTGCCTTCTTGTATACAGTCTTCTGGGAAGAGCACTGGCTACATTCGGCTTCGGCTTTCTGAAAGTCAGCTGCAGCCTCTGTTATGATTTAGATATTAAAGGTCTCCCAAAAGTCTCATGTGTTTGGATTATGGGTGAATCTACTGATGAGTTCAGCAGCTGAATGTGCTTTGGAGGTGTGGCCTGGTCAGCAAGAGACCACTGGTGGTGTAACCTGGAAGGGTGTGTTCTTGTCACCAGTTCCTCCCTTCTCATTTTGCTTTCTGGCTGCTATATGGTGAATGGCTCTTCTCTGCCAGACAACCACAGACTGGATCCCAACAAACCTCTCCTTTAGGCTGTGGGTGGCAGGTATTATGCCTCAGTGGTAAAAAGCTGATTAATACAGCCTCCATGGGCTGAGCCTTCAAAAACACCCAGGCCACTTCTGTGACCAAACACAGCCAGCAGAGAACTGTGAAATGAGAAGAGCAGCCTCTGCAGGCATTGGCCCTGACCTTAGCCACTCTTGTTGCTCCTGCCCTCAGCCAGCAGTTCAAACTGTTTGCTTATTGAGGACGAAAGTGACATTTACCCCATCTCTTTGAAAAGAAAGATGGCGCAAGTCTATCATTTCCTTAACAAGGTTTGGGGCCCACCTAAATATATAATCATATATGCATCAACTTAAATACTGATTAAATGTTTACTCTCTTCCAGGTAATATTTTTAAAAATCTTAAAAGTAAAATAGGATGGGCATGGTGGCACACATCTATAATCCCAGTGACTTGGAAGACTGAGGCAGGAGGATTGCAATTTGAGACCACTCTGGGCAACCTTACAAGACCCTGTCTCAAAATAAAATAAAGAAGGATGTGAAAGGAACAGAAGGAGTGAGGCAACTCCTGGAGAGTCTTTAGAGGCTGGCAGAGGTACAGAGGATCTGAGCCTTGTTGAGGGAACTTTGGGGAGCCCTGGGAGGGGGTGGAGGAAATAATCAAGTTCCACATTCCTCCATCCCATTGCCTGAACTTCTAATTCCTTTAGCTCAGGGGATGCTTTCCAAACTGCTTCCAAACTGCATCTGGTGGTGAGATGAGGGGCCAGCAAAGACAGGGTTTTACATTTTTGGTTGTTTGGCACTGGAGTCAGTCTGTCAACCACACATGATCCAATGTGCCCATAAGGAACGTAAACCATTCCTCACTGACCTGGACAGACACAGCCTGCAAGTGTCCATGCCTCCTCCTCCAAATGTCCTTTTCCTGCCCCAGCTGGTTCTCCTTTTCCTGTTCTTAGGGCTCTGACCACTCTCTCCCCACCTTAGGAGCCAAGTGCCCTGGGCCTTCACACTCACTCTGGGCTATTAGCTACCTTCAAGGGAAAGACTGCAGGTAATTCATCTCTGTCTCATCCACTGGGAAAGTTTATGGAATAAATGAACAAATTAGTAATACCTGTGATAACCACTTTATCACTGTGCATCTGGTCTGCAAATGTCAGAATCTCTTTATCTGACTTCACTCATTCATTCACTCCTTCTTCTGTCAACCGGGCATAGTGGGCACTCATGCTGGGGATGTAGAAATAGGTAAAACCCGGTACAAACTTTGTTCTCATGGAATTATATTTGGCAGAGAAAGCAGATATTAATTGAAAAATAATCAGACTCGTACACGTGTGGGTATCAACCACAAGTACTCTTACAAAACAGTGTCTGAGTCTAAGAGGACAGGGACAATGCTGACCTAACACTGAAAGCTGCACACAGTAGGCATAGTGAATATGAGCCAAGCAAACAGATTATGTGCTCAGAGGCAGCTACGAAACTGAATACCAAAAATCATCCTGTGCACAAGGGCAGGTCTGAACCTCCAGACCTCCAGAGTAAGCTTCTACAGCATTTCTCTGCTGCATTCCAAAGATTCTGTCTCACTTAATTGGACAATGTGGTCTTGGAGTCAGGCTACAGAAACACTCAGACCCATTTCATTCCAGGGAGAAAAATCTAAACTCACCACGTGAATGGTATGCTTAAATATATGGATAGACATGGGCAAAAGTACAAAGGTATACAGGAGGCACGGTATCTTTAAATCTTTTTTTTCTACTCCAAATCAAATAATATGTAATAGACCCAGTGCTGGGCTTAGTCAACCATGGCTCATAGAATTAACATTCTCGAAGCTAGCTTCAGGGGAGCAAGGGGCAGGAAGCCCCATCTCGGGGAGCAAAGAAATGCTAGCTTTAAATTTCAGGTTAAACCAATGTTATTCACAACCCGGCTTTGAAGCTAAAAGCTTTACACAATCAGGTCTGGTCACGCAAAGAGGGAGGAAGCAAAATAGCCTCAGATTCCCATCTGTCAGGAGAAAGCTGTCTCTTGTGTGTCTTAAAAGATCATAAACCCATTGCATTTTCTTTGGAGCAGAGCAGATTCAGGGGTTTTGCATTTTTCTTGGAGGGTTCTGGTTTGTTTCTTTAAAAATCATCATGCACGTTATGTCTGCAGATGCTCACTGGGAGAAAAAAAAAAAGATAAAAACAAACAAGAATCTCCAAAATCCCTTTAGGCATCATGGCCTTTGAGATGCAACTGTAGTTGGAGGCTTAGGAGCCCCAGGAAAGGAAGCTAGAGCTGC
Source organism: Dasyprocta punctata (assembly GCA_004363535.1). Lineage (NCBI taxonomy): Eukaryota > Metazoa > Chordata > Mammalia > Rodentia > Dasyproctidae > Dasyprocta > Dasyprocta punctata. Next base: position 83,691 of record RJWM01000907.1, on the reverse strand, counting down.
TGGGTCAGCCTCTAGATTTACTTAAAGTCCCCTTTCTCTACAGAGCCTGGGCCAAAGCTGGAGCTCTTACTGAGCCTCCTGCAGCCCCGCAGCTTCTCCTCAGCATGGCAGGTCAGTGGCAGGGCCCAGTGGGAAAAGTGTGGGGAGCCAGCAGACCCAGGTTCTAGCCCCAACTCTGCCCTTAGTTCCTGTGTGAGCTGGGGGAGGTTCTTTTCCCTCTCTGGCCTTCCAGAGGCCCCATCAGTGAAGTAAGAAAGTTGAGTCAGTCATCTCTAATTCTTTTCTCCTTCAGTTACTTTTCACACTTTGGTTGTTTGTGTAGACTTTGCAGATGACCTCACCCCAGCCCCTGTCATTACCTCTTTCATCCCTAAATAATTGCCTATGGCAACAAAAAGATCCCATTCTCTTTGTTAGTACTTGGTGTAAGAATAAACATGCATGGAAAGAGAGGGTTGTTGGGGCAGTGCTCCAAAAATGTCACAGAGACAGGAAGAAGTATCTTTTTTTGATTGGCTTATATTCACCCTGAAACTCTTTGAAATTGTGATAATAATCACAGATTCCATCCCCATGTTTATGGATCCAAGGCCCTCTCCAGTTCAGGCTAGGCTGCAGCTTTCTACCACAGCTGTGGCCCTCACTGTGCTCCCAGACCTGCCAGCCCCTGGGAGGATGGAGACTCAGGTCCTAGTGGGATGCATAACCCCAGGCACTACGATGACAGGAATAATGCACTGGTGTGACATGGGTCACTTTCAGCTTTGGTCAAGTGAGTCCAGGGCACTTGGAGTAGGTCTTCTTAGATTACTGCAATGGTTAATTCTAAAAGCAATCTATGTAAATCGGAGATCAACCAAAATAGGACCATGCTAAGTAGCAACTTTAAAAAGCTATTTCAGATGCAATTTGTGGTGTTTTGTTTGTTTGTTTGTTTTATTTTGTTTTCTATGTAGTACTAGGGGTTAAATCCAAGGAGTGCTATGCTATATCCTTTTTATTTTAGCTTAAAACAGAGACTCACTAAATTGTCTAAGCTGGCCTTGAACTTGCAACCCTCCCAACTCAACCTCCCAAGTAGCTAGGATTGTAGGATGTGAGTCAGTGAGTCCAGCTTTGGATACAATTTTTAAGAAGTTCACTGAGGGTAGAAATAGTGCTGGAATTTCCCCGTATGAAGGGCAACTTGTCACCATTGGATATAAAAGAGGCAGGAAGCCAGCGAAATGGTTCTTCAGCTCAGCAGAATTCATTGCATAAGATTGAAAGTGGGCTGTGGATGTGGCTCAGTGGTAGAGCACTTGCTTAGCATGCATCAGAGAGTATTGTTTTCCCCTAGCAAAGAATGAAGAGGACTGACACAGATAATGGGGGCACAGGTTCTCCAAGCCCCTGATCTCATCCTAGATGGAGCGCTCCTCAGGCACTGACCCAGGTTGTTTTCACATTGTTTGATTTCATTAATCCTTAGAGCATCTGTGTGTGTATGTGTTCTCACCCCATGCTACAGCTGAAAAAGCTGAGAATCAGTAAGGTTGACTCACTGTGGTCAGTCAGCTCATAGCTTGGATTTGCACTTGACTTCCTTGTTTGTGGATCCAGTGTTCATTATACACCTCTTACTTTTTTTTTTTTTAATCACTATGTAGCCCAGGCTGGCCTTGAACTTGTAATCTTCAGACCACTCCTTTCCAGCAAGTGGGATCACAGTTTGAACCCTGGCATCTGGCTCCCTTTTTCACCTCATGTCAGCTACTAAGAATAAAACCTTCAGTTTCCTCATCTTGGCCTGGGAAAAAGGCTTTTTGTAAGGATGAAATGAGAATCTCGGTGATGTGCTGATCACAGTACCTGCCACAGCGTGAGCTGCTGTCATCATCATTTCCATCAGGAAAATCCTCCCAAGCTCCACTAGGGCAAAGCTCAGGCCTCCATGATTTCCCTTCTTCATTCCCCCAACAAGGCCATACCAACAGGGACCCAGGTGTCCCTTCATCATTGCTCCCCAACACTACCACTCATTTCCCTCCCTATGCAGACACACCCTGCATGCCTGACCTTCAAGGCCCCCCATAAAAGCCATCTCCTCTCAGGAGGCCTCCAAATATAAGGGCTGAATAAATCACCCTCTTTTCTGGGTTTCCCTCAGGGATCCACAGGATACCATGATGGCCTGGAATTTACTCTTTATGAGTTGTCCTCCCATTTTGTAGCTGAGGAAACAGGCACAGAGAGACTAAGTAACTCACTCAAAGCCATGCAGCAAATACAGAGCAAAGCAGCTGCATGCCTCTTACCACATGTAAAGAAAGAAGCTAGCACAGTGATGGAAATGGCTCAACATGCTGATAAAGCCTGAATGCTCTGCACTCAGGCAGGCCCTGGTTCAAATCCCCATGCTATCTCTTACAAGTCCAAGATATTTCAGCAACTCTTTTAACCTCTCTAATCCTCAGTGTTCTCATCTGTAACATGGGACAATAATGGCACCTGGGGTTGATGCAAGAATTGAATAAGAAGTCTAAAACACTTACAACACCTAGCATTCAGTAAGTGCTCAAAGAACATAAGCTGTTTCATCTGAGGGTCCATGTGTGATTCAGATGAAAGGATGCTAATCAATGTATGTTGACTAGGTAAGTAACCTAGGAAAACATGAGGGCTTTCGGGGTTACATACTTCAGGGGAACTCTTCCAGGGTGTAGACTCTGGTGTGAGACCTCAGGAGAAAACCACCTGAGAGTGGCCTCCATTATACCAAAGATCCTGGAGAAGGAAAAAGTGAAACAGCTAAGGGTTTATGTTCTATCTATTTCTAAGATTTGAAGCACTTCATAAAATTTTGAACTGGAGAGGATGATAAAGTACACAAACTTGGTAGAGCTCTGGACTCCATGGAGATCAAGCCCAGACTAACGACAACAACAAAAGCAGCACTCATCCTTGCAGTCTAACTGATTTAGAGCTTCTGCTGCCTGCGTGGTCCTGTGTGAGGTGCTCAGACCCAGGGATGACTGGCAACGGGGAGGGAGCCCGGAGACGGGGCCCCATGAGCCTGGCCTGGATGAGCAGCAGCAAGGTGCCAAGTGAGGTAAAGGCATCAGATTCCAGGTACAGACAAACAGGTCCAGTTGGCCAACATGTCTAGGGCATCCACTGTGAGCCAGGCCCCTACTGGGGAGTAGAGTGGGAGGGTTGGAAATATCCATGGTGAACCAGAACCAAAATCAATGTTCTGGGTGATTTTATAAATCCCACCCTAAACCACAGCCACAGACTGAGAAAAATCAAAGTGGTATGGAGGAAAATTCCATTGGAGCTACCATTATTCAGCCATTAGTTTCACTCAATCTTTCTTCTCAGAGAAGGGAAACGCGAAATTGTAAAATTGCCACATATGTTCAGGTTTGACTCAAGTGAATCTGATTGTGCCCTATGTTACCCAATGAGTCATAGGCTGTTTGTGAGGGAAAAGTCCCCAAGGGCTGGTGATTGCACACTCCATGATGGCAAAGGTGAGGCCAGAAGGCAAAGGGATTTGTCAGAGACCAGACAGCAGATCGCAGGGGAGCTAAGTGAAGGATATGAGGCCCCATGAAACTCTAAGCCTCAGGGACCCATTCATTCCTCAGCCAGATGCTGGCAGTCCAGCCCTACCCTTGACATCAGGCATTAGAGGCTTCTTAGCTTCTGCCCTGGGATGGAGGATGAAATGAATAATCATATAGTTCTGGGCCTACATGCTGGGAGCCTGAGAAGTAGAGACAGCCGTGGAACCAAATGGTAGTAGCTTACTATGGAAAGCACTGTAATAAGCATCTACCTAATAGATCCTTAGAAAAGCCCTATGATGTCAAGTCTGTTGTTATGGTCTCATTTTACAGATGAGGAAATGGAGGCATAGAGAGGTCAAATAACTTGCCCCAGGTCACACACTGAAGAAACAAATTTTGTGAACAGAACCCAAGAAATGTGATTCCAGAGTCTGCTTTTAACCCTACACTAAATCACTCCACTTAACCCAGGTTGGGGTACAAGTCATCCATAAAGGCCCCTTGAAAAAGAGTTAACCTGAATCTTAAGGATAAGTGCAAGAGAGTTAGTTAAAAAAAAAAAAAAAAAAAAGGATGGGGGACAGGGAAGGGAAAGTGCATTTCAAACAAGGGGAACAGCATACACGAAGCATGGTGCTTAGGAAATGGCTATAACTCAGTATGGCTCAGGAGTCAGAGGAGGGAGAGAGGAGAAGAATGTGCAAGCCTTCCCTCTCTACCTAGCTGCTCAGCACCATTATTCATCAACCAGAGCCTAATATACACTCTGATGTCCAAATAGTACAAATACATTATTGAAACTCATGATGTTGGTGTGAAGAGATGGGATTTCTTGGTGCATAAGAAATTAAGATGACCTCAAAGGATAGGCAGAAAGAAAAACCTTGTGATTTGCCATAGGACAAGTCTGTTTTCTCTAATCTATATTGTCCTAGTCCATTACCTTGTCCTATAGTACCTAATTACTCCACCTTACAGAGAGATATGCACACCAATTAGGAGGGATGTTAACCACCATAAGGCAAACATTCCAAAGCAAATGAAATATTACTAGGAGCAAAAGGGTGATTTGTTTCTGGGCATTGTGCTTTTAAATGAGATCAAAGAATGCTAAAGGCTTTGTTTTAATTATACCTGGAAGGACATACGCATGGATCCCTTTCTCAGCTTTCATGCACATGGCAGTCTCTCTCCCAGCCCCCACTGCACAAAAATAAATAAATAATAAAGAACAGTTTAAAAATCATATTTACTCTGATATCTTTGCATTACCCCCATTTGAGTTTTTAAATTACGTGCTTTATTTTTTTCCCCAAGGATGATATAACTAAAAGAAGGTTCATATTTTTGAAGTGTATCTATCTGATCATTGCACAAATGTTTTCAGGAGAAATCACTATATTTCTCCAAGATGGGTATGAGTTTTGTCACAGATCAAAGTGAGAGAGAGGAAAAAAAAGATAAATCATCAGAGATCCAAAAATACTTTTCATTTGGAGAAGATATCAGGCCATTTCGATGGGGCTGATGAAGTCCCTGTTCTGTCTCCATTACCTGCAGCAGGCAGCCCCAGCCAGGAGCCAACTACTGAGATTATATTCCCCATAAGATGGTATATATATATATATATATATATATATATATATATATATGATCTTCAACCTCTATTGATTGACCAATTTCACAAGCAAAGACTGGTGAAATGAAGCTGAAATGAACATCATGCTTTAACTCATTGAACCTATCAGGCCTGAGTTAATCTCACTGTCCACTGTCTCTGATAGAATTCAATTGATCAATCATGTTTCGGTGATAGTACCATTTCACTGGCTTATTGCTTCTTCATTTCAGAGCTTGACCTGTTAGATATACTCGGACTGGCTCGACTCCTCTTGGATACACAGAGATCAGCCTCTGCCTGCCAACGTGTATCATTACCTGTCCCAGCTGAAAAGAACTCAAGAGGCTTTTGTGTCTATCTGTGGTATGTTTTTCCACCAAATCCATGCACACAAGGGGTGAATTTTATGATGGCAAGGAATCAGGCAAGCACAGATGACAAGGGGGGATCTTTATTCCACATGGAAGCACCGTTATTTCCTGTGTATGTAGTTACGTTGACTCCTCTGGGCTCTATACTCAGTATGGGACATATTTTTTTATTATATTAGCAAGCATGTGTGCCTAGACAGGGAAAGGCACATCCAAAACTGAAAACACAGTAAATCTCCACCTCTCAAATATACATATTCATGCTACATGTGAAGACATTGAGGAACATTAAGGAGGCCAGTGTGGCTGCAGCAGGATAAACAAAGGGAGAGTGGGAAGCAGTGGAATCAGAAAGTTGGGGTTGCAGGAAAGCCCCCAGATCCAAGGAGGCCTTGTAAGCTACAAGAAACTGTGGATGTTGAGTGTTCTGAGGCAGCAGTGGACAGCAATCCAGCATCTCTAATTCAGAGGTGTCTTCTGTCCCCACATCCCCAGAGATTATCTGATTCTCATGTCAACCTCAGGAGATGGGCAAGAGATTATGCCTCCCATTTTACAGGTGAGAAAATGGGCTCAGAGCTGAGGATATAGCTCAGTGGCACAGCACCTGTCTGGCAAGCACAAGGTCATGAGTTCGATTCCTGGTACCGAAAAAAGGAAAATGTGTTCAGTGAGATGAGTTGGACCAAGGTCACAGAGTACAGTTGTTGGGCCAAGCGAGACAGAGAGCCCTAGTACCTCAACCTAGTACATCTTACCCTATTGAGGTACTACGCAAATGCGGAATTGCTAAGTTGTTTTATGAAAACCATTTTGACCTGGTCTAATCAGATGAAACATAATTCAAAATTCAGTGCAGATAACTGTAGACTTTAGATTAGAATCCAAGATGTCTGCAGCTTCTTGTACAGCTTGGAAACTAAGGCCCACAGGGGAATAAACAGTGTCACCTAGGTACTCAGCAGCCTAGCAGGGACCCACACCCACAGCCAGGGTCCCCAGCTCAGTATTTTTCCACCTTTGTTTCAAAGCCTCTCTAATCTTATGCTAAACCAGAGAGCGCCTATCAACAGAGAGAACTTCATTCTCCACTGTCAACAAGGCCCAAAGCACTGCTATGGCTCCTTTGTGGTATTTAATTTAATTTTCCCAATTCTGAGCCAAGACTTTGCTTTGGGAACTCAGGGAAAGGTGGCTCACCCGGCTGACTGCCTGGGGGAAGCAGCTCTTAGAGGCACAATGCTGAGCCCAGCATGAAGGTCTCTGGAGGAGACCAAGGCAGTGACAGTTTGCAAATAAGCTTTGCATCTGCTCAGAGCTGGTGGAGTCTGCACACACACTAAGGGACATCCCTCTGGCTGCAGGGAACTGGGAAGAAGCCATTAATAAAGCAGACACCTCTGGGGGAAGCCAAGCCATTGCTGAAGCCAGGCCCTGGGCTGGGGATTAAGAGCTTGTTGAGAGTAGGGGGAAGGATTTGGATCACCCAATGTATGGTATGGCCTCCTTCCCCCAGAAAATGACAACCTACCTTCCAGCAGTCCCAACTCTCACATCCTAGAGTCCCCAGTCTCTGTTCCAAATAGCTAGCCCCTTGTCTGATTGTATTGATATATTCGTAATTCATTCCAGACATGGAGTAGGAGTCAGAGTCTGATACAGACACTGTGGAGACTCCACCAGAAGGAGATAAGTCAGAAGCCCAGGGGCAAGTGGGAGACCCTCACTCAGGCAAAGTTCATGGTACAAAAGGCCACCAAGAAATGGGGCAGGTAAGGGAGATAGTGAGAAGAAACACTTGCAAGATTTGGTAGCTCTGGGGACATGGGGATAGAAAGCACCTCTGAAGCTCCCAATTAGAGATTCTGGATTGCTGTCTGCTACTGCCTCAGTGCACACACAAAATCCAGTCTCTTATAGCTTACAAGGCCTCAGTAGATCTGGGGGATTCCCCTGCTACCCCACTTTTCTAATTTCACTTCTTCCCACTCTCCCTGTGTTCACCTCACTGCAGCCACACCAGCCTCCTACATGTTTCTCAATCATGCCAAGCATTCCCTGCCTCAGGGTATTTGCATTTGCTATGCCCTCTTTCCAGAACTTCTTCCCCTAGATATCTTTTTTGCTTACTCTTACTTCCCTTAGGGCTTCTACTCAAATGTATGATCAAACTCCATAAAACAGCAAATACCTACCCTGACCCTGCCCTATTACCTGTCTCCTAGTTTTGTTGTCCTCTTACATACCATTCATTTCCTTCTTCCCTCCCTTTCTTCCTCCCTTTTTTCCATCCTTCCTGCCTTCCTTCCTTCCTTCCTTCTTTCCTTCCATCTATCTTCTCTTGCTCTTTCTCCTCTCTTCCTTCTAGAATACCAGGCACATGAGCAAACATTCTTGTCCAGCTGGATCACTGCTGTAACCCTAACACTAAAACAATTCTTGGAACACATCAGGTACAATAATAAATACTTGTAGAACAAATGAATAAAAGTAGGAGTTTCACTGAAATAGAAAAAACAATAGGTACAAAGGAGACGGCTGCTTGGTGACCTTTCCTAGGAAACAGCAACGACACTCTCCCTGGGAACACCCAGTGCTCTCCTTCCATGCAAGGCTTGGGCTCCAGAGACAAAACTTTTTAAGGGAAAACAAAGGGAGCTGTCAGGCCGGTCCACCACTGAGACCACAGTGCCCAACACCAAGTCAGGTGAATGGCTGTCCGAGGAAGAGGCTCAGCCTTGGGTGTGTTTAAGTGACAAAGGCAGTGAAGCACAGGGTGTGAGCTCTGGTTTGCCACTTGCCAGGTGTGTGGCCTTACACTTCCCCATCTCATCTGTGCAATGAGGCCAATAAATCACACCAAGCCTGAAACACTGGGTCAGTTACTGAGCTGGTGAACTCCAAAGGAGGAAGGCCATCTGCACAGGACACATCACATGTCAGTGGGTGAGGACAGGAAAAAGGGAGCCCTGTATTTAATTATAAAGGACAAGATACATACAGAAAGGAGGGCTAAGCTGAATCCCTAGGTTCAAGTGTGCATTTATCTTTTGCAGGTGATCTAACCCCAAGAATTGCTGGGAGGGACCCAGACTCAGACATGTAGGAATCCAGAAGACAAGCCCTGGAGATGGAAGTACAGTCCTGACATGGAAAAGCACCCTGAGAGTTCCATGCTGTAGGTAACAGGAGCCCAGCGACTGAGAGAACCTGTCCCATAGGAAGAGAGGATGGTCAAGGAAACCTTCCTGGAGGAAGGAGGTGGCAGACAAACCAGGATTTGGATTTGGGGGCATGAGTAAAAAGGTAGAGAAGACCCAGGATTGGGGGAAGGGGGTTACTATTTGACTGAGGTCACTTTTGAGCACAGCACCCAGGAATAAGGTCATGTAGCTTTCACAGTCTACATATAAATCCGGCCAGGCTTCTGGTCTCCTCAGTGCAAGTCTTACACACACTAGGTGCATAATAAATGCAGATTTTTCTGTTTAACAGACTCACAGATTTGCTCAGAGGAAGGGACCCTACTTGTTCTAGTGTTTTTCAACAAGAATGGTCAGATTCAAGGAGATTTGGGAAATCTATGTTATTATTGCTATTGGGAAGGTATTAGGGCATTTGGTGGGAGGAGCCAGGGGCTTTGCTACCCGCACAGCCCAGAGTGGTAAAGAACTGCCCTGTACCCCATCCATCTTTGGAATGACTCATCACATATCCACATTGATGAAAATTCTCTTTATAAATACTTGAGCCATAAACATAACACTGTTTCACTTATGCACACAAAAATTTGGTGATTTAAGTTACACTGACCTTCTCAGGAAGACAACCACAATATAAATCAAAGGAAAATTATCCTTTATTTTGACTAGAAGTTAACTGTACATGTTCACAATTTCAGAAAATCAGTTTGCTGATGGCAACATCACCAGAAGTATTGTATATTGCCAAAAACCACAGCTGTCCACATTTGTAGCTTCTGAATTCATGGTGATTTAATGCATAAATGCAAGCAACTAACTACTTTATTATGTCTTCTGATGTAGTTATGCCTGAACATTTACATAGTGAAATACATCATTTTATTAGACTTTTATTTTCCATTTTTGCTATAGTTGGGATGATATATATATATGTATATTATATATACAATATATTATATAGAATTTATATATAAACTTTTAAAAATTATGTGCATAGGTAGGTGGCATTTTCTCTAAGCTTCATTTTAGGATAGCAAAGTAAGTACTAAAAATATTTGTTTCAAAGAGAGGATATTGGGCTAGCAGGATTTTTTATACTATATATATATATATATATATATATATATACACATTTTTGGGGGGGTACCAGGGATTGAACTCACAACCTCATTCTTGTCAAGCAGGCAGTTGTGCTGCTGAGCTAAACCCCCAGCCCTAGTATGATTTTTAGAGAATCTTTATTTGGGGTTTCTCTGAGTGAGCAGTGCTGAAGATTAAACCCAGTGCCTCAAGCATGCTAGGCAAGAGCTCTACTACTGAGCCACACACACCCCCACTCAGTCCTCAGGATGACAGTGTTTAAAATCAGTACACAGGATGGGGTATAGCTCAGCAGTAGAACACTTGCCTAGAAGGGGTGAGGCTGGGATTTGATACTCACTAGAAGGGAAAGAAGGAAGGAAGGAGAGAGGGAGGGGAGGAAGGGAGAAAAGAAAAAAAAAGAAGAAAGCTATATTAAAATTGCTATATGTGATATCCAAGTACTCTCCAGTTCTACTATTTAGAACAATCCCATATTAGGGACCATCTTCCTAATTTGGCTGAAAAAGGACTACCCTCAGGGTAAGAAAGTTTTCCAGAACCCCTTTAGAGGAACAGAAAGACAGGTGCCAAAAACAATATAAAATGTACTTCCTTGACAATGAATGCTGAAAGCTTTGTTCCTAAAAGATAAGATGTGAGCTAAGGATATAGCTCAGCAGCACAGTGCCTGCCTAGCAAGCATGAGATCCTGAGTTTGAGTCCCAGCACCAAAAAAAAAAAAAAAGATAAAACCTGGATCCCCCCTGCCTCTTTTAGAAAATCATTTCCCAGATACTTGAATTCATTTGGGATGAAGCCAAAAAGGGATCTGGATTTCTACAGCAGTTTCTCCTTCCTGCTAGAGCTCTCTCTCAATCATCTGTACTCCAATGTAGAGGAAAAGGCAAGGGGAAGATAAGACACCTTGGGAAACCAGTGGATCTGCTGCCATGTGAACATGCAGATGAATTTTGGAGCTCCAAGGGCGAATCAGGTGAGGCTACACAGGGTGGCAGTGATAGTCCATGGGAGGGGCCCAAAAGGGTTTATATGCGACCTCCACCAACTAGCAGAGTGGTTCAGTACATAGGCAGCTTGGATTTGAATCCCATTCCTCAACTTACTGGCTTGGTGACCCTTGGCCTGGTTATTTCACGGCTTGTCTTACTCATCTGCAAAAGAGAAATCACTACCCTTTTAAAGCTGCACAGTGCACAGTGCCTGTTACACAGTGAGTGCATCAGTATCCCCCTCTCAGCCTCAAAAAGCAGAGTGATTTTTGGTCATGATGCATGACCAGAGAGCGCTGTGCTAGATGCAGAGTCCTGGGTCCTGACTTCATCTTCCCTGATGACTCTTCACACTTAACTGGCCCTCAGAGACCGTCAAATTCACCTTGCTGGATGGGAATATTAGATCCCTTCCCCAGCATCATGCTTTTTCCCCAGCACATACTGCATCAGTTTGCACATCTGCAAATGGGAGTAACTGTCATGGTGTGGTCCCCGGCATTGCTGAGTGCAATGAAAAAGGGAAAAGCTCTCAGCAAGTCCTCATTATGCTTCACCAACTCAAGTAATTTCTGCCAATACTCAGCACACGGTGGTGTCTGATATATTTATCACATACATCACATTAGTGTCTCTCAGTGGCTACAAGTTCAGCAAGAGCAGGGGCCTGTTATACAAGAGTAGCTAATACACGGTTGATACTTTTTGAATGAGCGACTGATAGCGTGCCTGAAAATATAACTGGAAAAGGAAAAAAGAAGGGGAAATAAGAGGAAAAGAAGGGGAAGGGAAAGAGGAAGAAGGAGAGGAAGGAAGGGAGAGGAAGGGGGAAACTCCGACATCTGTAACCAGAGGGAAAACAAGGTTGCAAAAAAGGAAAAAGTCCACTCCCACACTCACTCTTTCCACCTTTGCCACAGGCCCTATGCTGGGTCCTGAGCACTCATGATGAAGGAAGTAGTGCCCCCCCTGGGAACTCACGGTCAGATGGAGGAGGCTGTAGAGGCTCAGAGGCAGCCATCCCCAAGGGGCAACCATCCCTATGTGGCAGCCTTCTCTTCAGGATAGGGAGGGTAGTGCCATGCCGCAGAGCGTGGGGATGCAGACAAAGGACAGAGGTGGCAGGAAGGCCATAAAGCTCAGGGCAGATTCAGAGGGGCTGAAATCCTGCCCTCAACTCAAGCCACAGCCCTAGATGAAGGGATGCCTTTGTAGCTTGTGCTAATTGCAAATGGTGCAAGCAACGAAAAGTTGATGTCCAGACGTCATTCAGCAAGACCAGAATCGCCACAGGCTGAGATCAGACAGGCGAGGAGGTCGCAATCACAGCCAGAAGAGCTGGCCAGTCCAACAAGCAGGAAAGCAATGAACAAATTCCCACCCCGATTCTGCACCATATGCAACACCCATGCCTGAGCCCCGGTCCAAGGCGGCCTGACCGTCCTCCTCTCCACAGGCAGGCTAAGGTCTGACACTTGCTCTGTGCCCAGCCCACACCCCTCCCCACCCGCCCCGCGCCCCTGGCTTCGGGCGCGCATCATCTGCTCGGCTGCCCAGCTCCTGGGGCCCCGGAAACCTGGCATCCGTTGTTACCATAACAAACTCAATTGTTCTCAGCAGGGCCCCAGCAAATAAAGTCATTCATTACCGGCCTCTCCTGGCCGCCAAGGGCTGCGCGGCAATCAGCAGGCCGCGGGCCGCCCCCTCGCGGGCCGAGACACGCGCCAGCGCCATTACCTGCCGGGCCGGCCCGCGGCGCCACGGCCGCCACGCTGCGCCCCGAGGCCCAGCCGCGGCCGAGCTGACTGGGGGAGCTCCCGACCGGCGATTAGTTTTATCTTGAAACGTCAATTGACTTATACTGATTGGCTTCCTGCCGCCAAATGTCAATTAAATTGCAAATGCTTGGCGGAGGCCCGGCGCAGGCCGGCTCCTTCCCGAGGGCGCCTCGTGCTGCCTCCCTTTTGCGCTCGGTTCCGCCGCAATTGAATTGATTTCTCCTTCCACTACTCGTAGGGAAATTCAGGTCCATCCTGGGAGGCTTTTACCCTCCACCTCGCGCCAGGAGGGTCCCCTGAGTTGGAGCCAGAGCACTGGGGCCCGGCCCAGGGTGCGAGAACAAGGCCCATGGGGCGCCTGGCCAGCCAGAGAGGAGCTGGCCCCGGGTAGCACAGCGGATCCCTGGACGTCCCTCAAACGTGTTGGGATGTGACTCTTCCTGTGACCTTGACTGAAGCCCTTCTCTGCGGCCTGAATTTCCTCTCCCCACAAGGAGGGGCTGGAAAGAGGCAGCGGCTGGCGTCCTGTCCAGCCCATGCCCTGTGTTTGAATGCGCTGCTGGACAACGACAAGAATGACTGGTATTTGGCTGGTGCTGACTGGGTGCCAGATCATGTATGGCGTGATCTAATCTTTACGACCTTGTGAAATAGATACGTTACTATCCCTCTTTTACAGAGTAGATTTGAGTACGGGTTTAGAGAAACTGCACAAGAGCTCCCAGAGGAACACGGAGCCAGTTGGGTTTCAGACTAGTCAACCAGTCCTTAGAACCTGGTGGCTGAACTAGCATCCTCTCTATTCACAGAGGAGGTACTAAGACAAATACACAGACCTAGCCACCTGCCACGGCCAAGAACTCTGTCAGTTGTGTGATATCTAACACAGTTCTTATGGAAACTGAATGATCTAAAGATTATCATCCCCATTTTACAGATGGGAAAACTGGCCCCTGGAGAAGTTAAGAATTTGTGAGATGAGAACAGGTATGTGAAATGAACTACAATGATACTCTCATAGGTACACAGAACTTTACAGTTTGCAAAGCATTTGCTTATGCATTGCATCTCGCTCAATTTGACAAGACTTACAGGGAAGGCATTCTGCTCTTTTTTGCCAGTAGTAAAACAGGACCAAAATGGGTTTCCCAAGATCACCAACAAGGGCATGCACAGCCAGGACAAAAGAGCCTCAGGCTCCATGACCAGTGCTCCAAGGCCCATCTCAAAGAGGCCTTGAACAGGACTGCTCAGGCACAGCCTCTGTCTTCCCCCTTCCCCTTCTGCAGGGAGCTTTGTGGGGCACAGGTCCTAACTAAAGTCTAGCTAGGAGATGCTCAGAGCTGCAAGGAAGCGCATGTGCTAAAGGAGCCCTACATTATGCCCCCAGAGAGGATTTGTTGGGTGTTTTGCTTTGTTTGTTTGTTTTGTCCATTGTTCCCTATAAGCCTTTCCCTCTGCCACTTTTGTGAGCCTCCTGAGGTTGTCTCTAGAGAGAGAGGTATAAGGGGTTCTTAACTGATAAAATGTGCCAGCGTTTAAAGGATACAAACCTGACCAATAGTCCTTTTCAGAAAAGAGATGTTCACAGAACAAAAGTACCATTCAAAAGTGCTGGATGGCATTCGTGTCTCAGACAGAAAGGAAATGGAGAGAGGTTGGAGGAAGGGGGAAGGAGAGAGAAGGAGGGGGAGAAAGAGGGAAGAGGAGAGAAGACCTGGAGCTGGACTGATTGTCCAGGCTCAGTGCATCCAAACCGAGGCTCAGAAAGGACAGAAACCCAACTGAGATCACACAGCAAGCCAGTGCTGAACCCAGAGCAGGAACCAGGCTTCTCTAGCCATTGTCAGCTTCAGTTACCTCCACCCTCATGGGCAACTAAACTATTTGAGCTAAAATTCATCCAGTATGAATTCAGGTTGGTACTTCATTTTTTCCTCTGACTCTAGCTTGACTAGTTTAATCATTAGATTTAGCAATATAAATAAAATGTTTTAAAAAAAAGAAACAAGAGACAAAAGAGCTGGAGATTCAGAAATTTTTTTCAATAATGTCTTTTAGATATATATTGTATTATTAAGTGCTGGGAATTGAACCCAGGGCCTCACATCTGGTAGGCAACAAGTTCTTAAGGAACTGGATTTGGGACAAAAACACTTGGCTCTGATAAAAGAAAAAAATGATTTTTCCTGATTTTTAAAAGATTTCTGTGGGATAGTGCTAATTAAATCATATAGGTAACATGTTTTAATTATCAGGAAAAGCAGGAATTATTATCTCTTTTTGACAGATGAGGAAACTGAAGGTCAAAGAAGTTAAGACATTTGCTGTCAAGACAAGGACTTAAGCAGCAGAAGGAAGTGCCAGGCTTATACCCCTCCAACCCTGTCAGTCCCACTGTAGTCAGTCAGCTGCTTCTGAAGCTGACCAGCTGGAGGTGTGGCAGGCAGTGTTGGGGAGACCTCAGAAATAGGGTACCTGAGTAATAAAATGAGCCCTCAGCCAAGTCCTCTTGAGTCCAGTCTTTCAGGGAAGAACTGGAAAAAAGTGGGATGGAAGGCCCGTGATGGAGAGCTGAAGACATTCCCAAGAGGCCACTCACCCTCACACCAATGCCAGTATGTATGACAACCCTGCAAGAGGCAAACCAGAGTGGTTGGGAAGTCTACTCTGGAGCCACCTACTAGATGCCAGTCCCAACACTGACACTGCTGAGCTGTGTAAACTCAGGCAATTTCCTTGACCTCTCTGAATCTCCATAAAATAGGGATAATAAGAATATCTACTCAATCACCAGGCAAGGTGGCATGCACCTGTAGTTCCAAATATACTTGAGCCTGAGACCAGAGGATCACTTGAGCCCAGAACTTTGAGGCCAGCCTGGGCAAAATAGATCCTGCCTCAAAACAAAACAAAACAAAACAAAAATGTCTACTTGGTACAGTGGTTGTGAGAGTACCAAATGCATTAGTAATTTAAATATGTAGGGGTCAACACTTGGTAAGTGCTATTCATTATAATGTCATTACATTGCCATCCCTGTTTAGAGTCATGATCTATGCACATCTGGAGCCTCTGCGCAGGGAAGGCAGGCAGGAAGAGGACCACAGGCACCAGCATGCAAACATGTGCATGCTCAAGTGTATGTGCGTGCAGTACGCATAAGGTCCCAGGACAGCTTCCTCCCTCTCAAGAATGGTCGTCCTTTCCATGAGGTCCAATAATGATGGCTTTGGGTGGAGGGTGGAAGCTTTGGGGTCAGGCAGGAGAGGGTTGTTTGATGTGTGAGGCTCCGGGTTCTACTCTACAGCCCACATCCACTGCCCAGATGGGCCTGTGGCTTCTGTGAAACCCAGGGCCTTCATTTAGTATACACATCCCACCGGGCAACTATCACCAGGCTCTAAGGTGACAGTGACAACTGTCACAAACATGGTTCCTCCCCTTATGATGCTCATAGTTTCCCAGGGAAAACAAAAATGACAAATGTGACATTTTTATTAATAAGTTCTATGTGATGATGTAGGAATGAATGTCAGGAGTGAATATCAGAAAGCCTTCATTTGGGAAGTGACATTTAAGCTGGATCCTGAGGTTTTGGAATATCACCTGGGTACATGGGGTGGGAGGGGTAGACAACAGTTTTCTAGGCCATGGAAACAGTACTATAATAAAAGGCAAGTTTTATTGGGGAGGTATCATGCCTCACCAGACTTCCTGAGCACTTTGTATACACAACTTCACTCAGTCCACCTAAGTACTCAGTCATAGGCACAATTGGTGCCTAGCTTTACATATAGGGAAACTGAGGTTCAGAGAGAAAATAGCCTGCCAAAAGTTGCAAGAGTAGTGACTAATGAAATCAACACTACCTCTCTGGCTGTCTGACCCTACAACCTACACATAATACTTGCAGGGTGCAGTGGGCCAGAGCTCACAGTGCTGAAGGACTGGAAAGAGAATAGACGGGGGAGAGTGGAGGGGCTGAGACTCACAGAGAGGCTGGCACCTGATCATGGAAGACCTTGCAGCCTTGTTTAGAAGTCCTAATGCTTTCCAGGAACACTGAGCAGATGTAAAGGTTAAAACCCTCCGGGCAAGTCACTAATCAGAACTGTATTTCAGAAAAGCTACTAAGCCTCCATGAGGAGAGGAGACTCTTTGGAGAAGTCACAGACATTGGAGATGAGAGCCAGCTAGAAGGTGGCAGCAGAAGCCCAAAAGAGAGAAGGGAGTGCTTGGGCCAAGGCAGTAGCAATGAAGTTGCAGAGAAAACGGCAGATTCAAGAGATGCTTGGAACAGAGGTGCTGTGACCTCAAGTAGAGACCTGCTAAAAGGTCTTTTCTGTGGTCACAGGCAGAGCCACAAACTTTTATGTATGTGTTTGCAGTGCTGGGGATCAAACCCGAGGCTCTCTACCACTAAGCTACATCCCCAGCCCCTTTTTTCTTTTTCTTTCTTTCTTTCTTTCTTTTTTTTTGGGGGGGGGGAGCGGGGAGGTGGGAGGTGTGATGGGGGCAGGGCCTTCCCCTGGCTACCCCTGAACTTGTGATTCTCCTACCTCAACCTCCCTAGTAGTTGGGGTAGCAGATGTTCTAGCACCATTTGTGGCTCAGAGACATAAACCTAACTGAAGAGAAGGGAAGTCTGGTTAATTTAAACTCTATGAGAAACTAATAAATAGCTAAACCTCCCTCTCCTATGATGTACACAAAGGAAAGATTTCTAAAGCATTCTTTAATCTGTTATTTTATATAAAATTCTGAAAAAGAGATGTTACTAAAATCCCCACTGATAGGAAGTGACCTGACCAAGGTCACACAGCAAACACAGAAAGATCCAGAATCTAACTGTAACTTTAGTGCTTTCTGGTATACCATAAAATATCAGAGCCTGAAAGACATTTAAAATTCTCATATTCAAATCTCCATATTTTAAAACAAGGCTCAGAAAGAAGTGACTTTCCCAAGGTCACACAACAAGTAAGAGTTTAAAATAGAATCAAGAATTTCCATTAATCCCAGCACTTGAGAGGCTGAGGCAGGAGGATTGTTGTGAGTTTGAGACCAGCCTGGGCTACAAAGTGAGTTCAAGGTCAGCCTGAACTGCATAGTGAGACCCTGTCTCAAAAAAAATAGGGCCAAGGATTTAGCTCAGTGGCCTAAGCGCCTGCCTGGCAGGCACGAGGTTGTGAGTTCAATACCCAGTACCAAAAAAGAAAAAAAAAAGAACCAAGAATTTCCAGAAAGATTTGCATTGAGACATCTGGGTCATGAAGTTAAGAAAGGACCAGATTTATACCAAAAAGAATAGCACAGACTTCCCCTCTGCCAGTGAATGCTGGCAGAGAAGTGAGACTCAGGCAAATAGTCAGCTCACCTGGGCATGCTGTCTCCTGCCCAAGTCCAAGCATACCTGAACTCATTAATGGCCAGTATACACTACCCTATTACCCCTCTTGTACCTAACCCTGGCCAGCAACTAAGCTGTCCTGGGTCAATGGTGCCACCTGGTGGCTGGTGCTAGGAAGTGTCTGACCCCTGTTTGATTTTAATCATCCTTGCTCCGCCCTCAAGGCCCACATCCTTTTCTCCGACCCTTTGCTCATAGCTCAGTTTCACAAGCGATCTTTCTCACGCATGCCATCCCCTTTAGCATTCTTTTTTTATTGTTCTTCTCAATTCTCCTCAACTTACAACAGGACTTTCTTTTTTTTTCTCCCTCTCCCCTATTTTATTCCTCCCATAGCATAAGATGACCTAAGGAAGGACTAATGCAAATGATAATCTATAACAATGAAAACTGGAAGTCGGGCGTGGTGGCGCACGCCTTTAATCCCAGCACTCGGGAGGCCAAGGTAGGAGGAGCGCTGTGAGTTCGAGTCTGGCTTGGGCTACAAAGCCAGCGCAAGGCCGGCCTGAGCTACATAGTGCGACCCTGCCTCAAAAAACTAGGACTGGGAGTTTGGCTCAGCAGCTTAAGCCCCTGTCTGGCAGGTGCGAGGTTGTGAGTTCAATCCCCGGTGCCACAAAAGAAAACAAAAAGCAAAAACAAAAAAAACAATGAAAACTGGAAATTCCAAGGTACAACAAGACACATGTACACACACACATACACCTCACACATGTGCACATGCTCTGCACACACATGTGTAAAAGTCAGCCACCACCCACATTCCAGCCATACCCAGAAGTCCCTGTGGAATCAGGAATCTGTTTTTCCTGATTGCCTTTCAGACCTTATTTTCCTCAAATGCCAGATATCGTGATAACTACCAAATCTACTTCCTATGTCATTTTACTTAATTCACAATCAATATCATTGCTGTGTTTTTCTCACCAAAAATATTCCCTGCGTGGAATCTGTAGGCTGGTGCAGAGCTGAGCTTGGTGGGGAGAGGGGCTTGGATTGCAAACACGCACTCTATGGGAGCCCTGCGTAGCTGGTGTTGCTGCAGGAGAAAGCATACTGGAGGAAGATTAGCACTCAAACTCTCTAGACATTCTGCTGGAAATGTAAGGCACCTCAGCGGCTGTGCCTTTTTGTGGGAGCTCAAGCCTGGGACGGGAGCAAGAAACCACTTATCCCACTCTTTCAGGGAAGAATTTTCCAAAGCCCAGTTTATCTTGCCACTCCCTCCTCAGCTTAAAGACTTGCTAGGGCTCCCATTGCCTTCAGAGGCTAAGAATAGAAAAAACTGATAGTACCTTTCTTTTAATCAAAACTACTCACTGCTTTCTCTGGCTATACGAGTGATGAGAAAACAAGCTCAGAGTGTGCAGCAACCCAGAGCAGAAATTCTTTATTTGATCTTAGCCAAAAGGCCAAGAAGTAATAGAAATTCTTAAAATATGGATCAGGGATCATTACGGAATCTCCAAATTCTTTAGGGGGGTCTGTGAGATCAAACTGTTTTCATAACAATGCCATGATGTTATTTGCCTTCACTGTCAGTACTTCACAAGTACGCAGTGGAGTTGTCCCGTCTGGAGGACGTGTGGTATTGCTACAAAGTGAACACAGGAGTAGCTGTGGGAACCCAGCTGCCATCTGTAAACCAGACATTAAAGAGATTTGCACAGCCAGGCGTGGTGGCACACGCCTTTAATCCCAGCACTTGGGAGGCTGAGGTAGGAGGAGCATTGTGAGTTCGAGGCCTGCTTGGGCTACAACGTGAGTGAGGCCAGGCTGAACTACATAGTGTGACCCTGTCTCAAAACACCAGGACTGGGAGTTTGGCTCAGTGACTTAAGTGCCTGCCCGGCAGGTGTAAGGTTGTGAGTTCAATCCCTGGTGCCACAAAAAAAAAAAAAAAAAAAAAAAAAGTAAATAAAAAAAAGTTTTGCACAACTGTACATCTGTGCCATTCCAACTAAATTTTTAGTTTGGAAATACAGTTCTGATTTCAAAAATATTATTTATATTACCTATATTACCACTATTTTAGCAAGTCATTAAATATTTCAAAGTTTTATCCATTTTAATTTACCTAAGCAAACTACAACTCCTTGGGTTCCTCAGTGATTTCTTAGGAGTTTGAAGGGGTTCCAAGATAGAAAGCTTGAGAACCGCTGGCTCCATACCCCCATAGCAGTCCAGAATAACAGTTCTTAGCCCTGTGGAGAAAGAAGCTGGGGCAGGGGAGGGGCTGGGTAAAGCAGGTGTGTAAACAGGCAGCGGGTGGGGGGCTCAGTGGCCTTGGCTCTCACACGGGCTCTCACTCACTGAATCAAAGTGAAACTCGGGGACCCAAGAGCTGGGAGGAACTGAAACCTGGCCCCCACCCATGGGACAGGCCCCAAGGCACCAGGGAAAGGCCCATGGAGACCCTCAATAGACCACCTGGCCTCTTCCTCCAGGAGGCCTCTGGCAATTGTCTGCCCCAGTCTTAGCTGAGGGGTCCATGGCTGCAAAGGCAAACAAGAGAGGGGCCTGCCAAGCTAGAAGCCAAAAGCTCAGGCCTTTAGTATCTCTGCCATTAACCACCCCTGGATGCTTCTGAATGAAGCCTGTGTCCCCTGCTCTTGGACTGCCCTATCTGGAGGGTATGAAGCAAATGACCTCAATCCTGCTGTACTGGGCTGCTGAGGGGTATGGCTCCCTAACCCTGCTCTAAGTAGCTGCCTCATCTACCCACTCACTCCCCTGAACTCCCCTCCACACACACACACACACACACACACACACACACACACACACACACAAATGCACACAAGCATACAGGTACAAATGCATCACACACACACACTAGGCCACTTTCAGGACCTGCTTCCCATAATCTTCAGTTACCACAAACCAAGCTCATTTCTTTGGGTCAGTGCTAGGATTCCAGAAGCTCAGTGGCATTCAGGCAGACAAAACAGCACAAATGTGAGCAAGTGCAGTGGGAGCAGTCTGAGAGGTGCAGGCCCAGAACCCACAAGGTGGCTGCTACCAAGTGTTTCCAGATCAACTCCCCACCAAAATTCCATGAAACTCCCAGTTTTGAAATGTTGATAACAAATTCAAATCATTGTAAATCCAGAGCAAGCCAAAGTAAAGCATGTAAAGCATGACAACCAACCTGCCCCTTGCTACCTGGTTCTGAATGGTGCCTTTCCAGCAAGGATCTCAGTCTTGGCCCCTGCCTAGACAACGAGAAAACTCAGAGAAGGGGCCTCCTTCATAATGAGACATCCAGGGACTACCTTACACAGGGATAAAGGGGGAAGCCCCAGCAGAAATCAAGACAAAATGGTGGTAACCTCCTTCCTGCCCCCAAAAGCCACAGGCTGCTGTTCTCCAGTGGCAGCTGGACTGTGAAACTGAGCAAAAGGAGGAGAGAGGAAAGCTGAGATTAGTCACATCCAAAGGCAGAGGATACCAAGGTTTTCTGAAGAGCCACTTTTATCCTGCAGGTTTTCGGGGATTTTATTTTTCTTTGCCCCAAGCCTGCTTTCCCATCAGACTAATGACTGGAAGGGGATGTCCTGGAAGCCCTGTCATGACTGAGTTTGTAACCCCCAAAAGCCTCAGATGCCCAGCCTGCACAGGCCTCAGCACTCTGCCTCCTGGCCTCCACCATGGAGGCCTCTACTATTATTTGCATCCAGTGCTTCTGCCATGGGAAACTGAAGCTTGACCCTTATACTCCTCACTTAAGAAGGTTGGAAGATTCGAAGCCTGAAGGAAGAGGAAGAAGAGGAAAGCAAGTGGCCCTCAGTGTAGCAGCTGACACCTGGGGGCACTGTTGTTCAGCCTAGATGCCCATGGGCTCCAGGACTTCTCAGCATTTGGTCCTTTTGTGCCCATAGTATAGACCAGTGGTGGCAAGCCTATGGCACACGTGCCACAGAGGGCTGTTTGTTATCAATGAAAGCTCTAAAAGGTTCGTCATTACTAGTATGGACTGTTATAAACAGGAACTCAGTGTGGAGTCAATTAGCCAGTTTCAGCTGCCAAACTCAACTGTGGCCCGGAGTCTGCTGTCCTCAGCTGGTACTGGTCTCACAAGCTCAAGCTCCCAGGAGCCATTTACTAGGCACTTACTATAACCAGGCCTTAGGATTAAACCCTCCATGGGAGCCACTTGATCATCCTCATGATAATCTATAATGTCACCTGTTTTTCAGATGACAAAATGGAAATTTAGAAAGATCATGAAACATGCCAAAGATTTTGCCACTAGAAATCCTTGGAACATTTCATCTCTGGCCCCTGAGTCTGTCCAGGCTGCCATACCTGTTAAAGCCTTTCCAGAGACCTGAGGAATCTCAGTGCCACAGGGTTGCCTATAACTCCTGACTCAGGAGTCCCCAGCCTTGCCCCATACTCATTTGTTTGGGAAACCTGAGCCCAGGAGCAGCCCAGGGGTCCCTATGTCCAGGAAAAGAAAGACATCCTAGGAGAGAAAGTCCAGGTCTCGCCCAGGAGCACAGCAAGAGCCTGAACCCTGGTTCTTCCACCTTATGAGGGCTTTCACAGAAGCCTACTAGATGGGGCCAAAAGACAGAGAAGGAGAGGAGAGTTGGTAAGAGAGACAGAGCAAAAGCAGATGCAAAAAGGGAGGAGAGTGGGTATATGCACGAGAGACACAGAGAAAGAAAAAGAAAGATCATCAGACCTAGACCAGGAGACAGAAGCAGACACAGAGGAAGGAAGGTCCAGTAAACAAGACACCAGCAGAGCCAGTAACACAGAATGAGCTGCACCCCTAACAAAAGACATGAGCAGAGACACAACAAAGAACGCAGGCACCCCTAGAGAGGTGGACAGACTCATGGCAGGAGCCCCCAGCTAAATGTCCCAGAACACTCCATGGGGTCACACTGGACTTGGCATCTTCTGAAAAGAGTCCTCTGGGTCCTGACTGCCCCTCCTGCGCCCTCCTGAGGCTCAGGGCAGTCCAGGGCCCAGAATGCCGGAAATTCCACTGGCAATGTACTCCTACTGCCCCCAAAGAAGCTTCTGGCCCCCACAGTCCACACCGGTGTGGGACTGGCTGGCTTTCTAAGCCATTGAAAGGGATTCTCACTCCACTGACCTCGGTGTGTTCATGGTCTTTCAAGCTCTGGGTGGAGGAGGGGAGAGAAGGGGGAGGGAGGGGAGGGCAGGCTGAAGGGACCTGAATGGGGGCCCTCAAGACAGAGACAAGCGGAAGGAGGCCTTACCAGAGATCAAAGGCCCAGGAAGCAACAGAGGGTCTGAGGCTGCCCTTTCACCCATGGCTGCTATTCACAGCCCTGGCTGCTCTGCCAAGTCCAGCCCCGACACCGACACCGGCTCTTCTGGGCCTTCCGGAGAGGGAGGTGCAGCCGCAGGCTCCCAGCCCCCAGCCCAGCAGGATTCCTGAGGCCAGTGCCACAACCTCCTCCATGCGAGCTCTCCCCTCAGACCAGCCCAGACAGAGTGCTCTCTCCCTGGGGCTGAAGCCGAGCCTTGTTCTCAGAGAAGCTCCACAAGCCTGCAGAGCATCTCTGGGAGCTGGGCTTATGTCAGGCTGGACTGGGGACAGACACATGAGGTTACCCCCACTCCCGCCCAGCTATGCCCACCTGAGTGACAGACTTGAGGCCAGGTACCAGGAGGAAAAACAAGTGACAAGAACTAGCAGGCACAGCACAGCTCACAGAAGCACCTGCTACCCAGACTGTCACAGACATCACAAGTCATGGTGCCCAAACCAGAACGCCTTCTTTGACTCTTTTGGCCTTCATTTGTTCATCCTCTGCTCCCACCTCTGGTGATGGGGAGCTCACTACCATTCCAAGATAATCCTTCTATCTGTGGCCCCACCTGGATTATAGTTGTTCAGAAGTTGTACCTTACTCTCAGCTTTCTTCAAACAGCCCCAGCTCTGCCCTCACCCAAGGACCAAATTTGCTTCAATCACTGAAAAATTCATCTGAGATTTGGACAAAGGGGCCACATCTCCAAGTCTAGTCTAAGAGGCACCCTGGAAAGAAACCTAGAACATTTCTAGTCTGAATGGGCCCTTATCAATCTGCTGGGCTGACAGTGTCCTAGCTTGTTTATTTGTGCTACAGAAATCTTCAATGGAACTTTCTGTGGACTGGAAGCCCCTCATTCACCCTCCCTACTCAATTGTAAATCTCTAAAAGCATATGAGGGATCCATTCCACCAAGGGGCATTTATTGATCACCTAGAAGGAATTCCTTATTGTCTGATACAGTAGCCATTAGACAGTTGTGGCTCTGAGCATCTGAAATGTAGCTTAGGGCAACTGAAGAACTAAAACTTTCATTTCATTTCATTGTAACTAATTTAAATTTAAAAACAGAAGCCATGTAAAATATTTTTCCACTAACCACAACTTCATTGTTTGGACAGGACTGACTACACTTAACTTCAACTGTCAAATGTTTAGCATTTAAATTCAGATGTGTTATAAGTGTAATACACGCCTATTTCAAAGAATTAATATCAGAAAAGGGAAAACCATATTACATTTTTTATATTGGTTACATGCAGAAATGATAATATTTTGGGGTTTTATTAGACTAAATAAAATGTATTCTTAAAATTAATTTCACTTGTTTTTTCTTGCTACTTTTAATATGGCTCCTAGAAAATTTTACATTGCATGGGGCTTGCATTCTGTTTCTATTGGATAGTTCTGAGCTAGTCACTTTCACACCCATCCTGACATCCAAATTACTCAACATGTCACGTGTCTCTTTTCTTTTTCTTTTTCTCCGTACTCAGAATCTAACCTAGGACACTCTGTCATTGAGCTACTCCCTGACCCTTTTTATTTTCAGATATGGTCTCACTAAGTTGTCCAGGTTGGTCTCAAACTTTCCATCCTCCTGCCTTAGTCTCCCAAGTACTTGAGATTAAAGGCCTATGACGCCATGCCTGGCCACAGTGCATGTCTCTTGAGTCTGTAAAATCGTCAAAGCCATCTCCCCACTGCTTTCAGAGTAAAAGTCAGGGCTGGGGTCAATGCCGAACTACCCTGGCCTCACTTGCCACCTCTCTTCCTTTCTGAGCCCTTCATGCTGGTCCCTCCCGTGTGCCCACTCTGTTGCCTTTGACTGGAAACCTATCACTTCCCTCTACTCTGTCCTCCAAAGCTGCCTCCTACGAGGAGCCATCTCAGATTCTTTGGATCGAAGTGGCTCACCCCCACTTGTCCTCTCCCACTGGTGTCACCTTACCACCCATCAGAGGGACTCAGGATTTGCGATCTTGACCGCCAACCCATCATCTGTGGTTGGATTCTGTCACTGCCTACCCTTGTGCTAAGGTCTGCATGGGAGAATGGTCCCAGAGAATTCCCACAGGGCAAAACCCAAGACCAAGCCAGAGATGATTGCTCACCAGGGAGCTGAGCAGGTGACTCTGCCTTGTAAAACCTCAGCCATCTCATCTGTCACCAAATCTGAGAAATAGGGTGAGACCCTCAGCTGTCTCCCTCTTTCCCTCTTAGCCTTCTAACACGTCTGTCACCCATGACTCATTCCTCAGGCTGCTGAAGGCTCCTGAGAAAAATGGTACCATCCTGAAAGCCAGCACCCTCACAAATCTATGGTCTGCAGTTTCATCAGACCAGTTGCTGGTGTCACCAGCTGTTTCAGTGTTCTCCCAGTAGCTGGTTCTTACTTCCTATGCTCACCACAAACCCCTAACCTTCAGATCTCAGCTCACTGCCCCCCAGCAGCATCCTACCCAATCACTGAGCCCTTCTGCTGAAGTTCTCCCCCACCACACAGCGCTCCACCTCCAAAGAGCCTGGAGGGTCTGAGGGGCAACAGACAGCCAGGCAGACAGAGGACAGAGGCTTCAAGAGACCCTCCACTCCTCCTGACTTCCAGTCTGCACCAGCTGTGTAGCTTTGTCAATGTCACAGAACTCTCTGGGGCCTCGATTTCCTCCCCTAAAAAAAATGAGAGTGGCAATCTCGGCCATCTCATTTCCCTGCAGAGCCAGTGCAGGGACCAAAGAAGATACAAGGGAGAATGGAAAGGACAGGAGGAACACGACACAATATTCCCCAGATACTTCCCTGATGTGAGCCAGGGCATTTTTGCCTGCTTCTCTGCTCAACCATCTACACTCTCAGCGAGGTGGGCAGGAGAGAGGGGGAGGCTCTGCTTGCTGCTTGGTTCTCCTTTCTCCTCCATCTGTGAGTTCCAAGACCATCGAGACATTCTCCGTTAGCCAAAAGGCCTCAGGCCAGACTACCTCCGTGTCTTCCTGGGGATTAGAACTCTACCAGAAATTTCAGAACCAGAAAGATTGCAAAATGTATCCAATTCCACATCTGATTCTAGATCCTCTTGTACAGCAGCCCATCCAAGTGCCATTTAGTCTGCTTACATACTCCTAGAGATGGGGCACTCACTGCCTCCCAATATATCCTGCTATCCTTAGACCACTTTCACACGTACACATTCTTTCTCACACTGAGCTGAAATCTCTGCACTGGCCCACATGACAAGGTCTCGTTCTTCCCTCCTTCCACAGTTATCGGTACAAGGCAACAATCTATTCTATTTATTCTGCTCTTCTTTGTGCCAAAACATGCCTGGAACCTTGAAATGTTCCCTAGGTGCTATATCTAGATCCATTTCCACTCAGGTTATGCTCACCTGAACACAACCCAATTTGTCACTGTCCCTTTAAAGATCAATAGCCCAAATGGCCACAGTCTTCAGGGAAAGATATGACCAGCAGAGAGTAGCCAAGACTAATACCAACCATATTGTGACTACTTTATATATTTAAAAGCAGCCTGAAAGCCAGCCGTGGTGGTGCATGCCTATAATCCCAGCACTCAGGAAGCTGAGGCCTTGGGTTTGAGGCTAACCTGGGAATACATAGCAATACTCTGTCTCTAAATAAATAAATACAGCTTGAGAAGCCAAATAGTGAATGCTGGTCAGAGACTAAGCCAATACTGTACTCCACAAACACCATAAGCAATCCCCCAAATCAGGACCTGTCTGTGGCCAAATATAACATTGATTTTTTTTGTTTTTTTTTGTTTTTCCCTCAGTACTAGGGATTGAACTTAGGGGCACTCTATCACTGAGCTACACCACCAGCCATTTTTATTTTTTATTTTGACACAGGGTTTTGCTAAGTTGCCCAGGCTGGGTTGGTACTTGTAATCCTCCTGCCTCAGCCTCCCAAATGGTTGGAATTAAAGGTATGCACCATCCACTGAGCAAAACTAGATTTTTTTTGCTTTCTCTCTCAACTCCGAGTACGCCTCTACTAATCGTTCCTCTGCCGTAATCAAACACAGCCAGGCCCCTGCATGGCGCATCTGCTGCGAGTCCAGGTGATAGAAGGAAAAAAGATGATATCATCAAACGCATAAACCAACAGAGATGGCAGGCCTACTGCCTCCCTCAGCAGCCTGGCACAGCGGCCCACTGAGTTAAAGACTTCCGACATCTGCTCAGGATTGTCAGGAGCAGGGGAGAGAGGTGGGGGAGGTTTCACAAGCTATGAATCATTGCTGCACACCCCCACAGCTACAAGCAGAGGCCATAGTCCCAGCTTCTAAGCTGTCTGGAACACGCAGACCACAGACCAATCCACCATGGGGCCAACTCAATTTTCTAGTTACAGATCTTAAGTACTTAGGCATGTGCTCATGAGAACATACATCCCTTACACAGAGCTGAGAAAGGGAATTGTGCCGAGGAACAGAATAATTGAATCAAGATTTCTGTCACACTGCTCTCAGGCCCTAGACCACAGCCCTTTTTTTCTTTTTCCTTTTCTGACTAAGGTTTCACAGACTCCCAGGGGGTTGCTTCTCCTCTCAAACCGATTAATGTCAGTCGCACTGGCAGCCCATCCAGAGGAAGGAGACCTGGGTTAAGGTGGGCTGTGTGTAGCACAGAGCTAGCCAGCCCCAGAGGCCCAGGCAGCGCCTAGTACACCAAAGTGCTGAGGAAAACCAACTGGGAAGATTGTCATCTTTAATTCCTGAGAGGCCGCTGTACTTCTTCCTTCCAGACCCAAAGGCAAAAATGAGATGGTTTTTGGTTTCCTCCACCCTCCACCATCACTACAACTGAAGGCCTTCTCCTGAGAAGTATGCCCAGCCCCCCAGAGAAGCAATCCCTCTACCTCCAGCAGGGGCCCCCTCGCTGCAGGACAGGATGGTGGGGGCTTGGCCCAGCCCCCTTCTCTCTTCTCCACAGTCCCCACAAGGGGACACTGGTGCTATGCTCAGACCATCTACATACTGGGATTTCAGATGTCCTATCTGTACACACAGGGTCTTCTTAAAGGCCACAAAGCTGAGGTCACAAGGGCTCTGCTAGGCCTCTTTCTCCACCCAAGGGATGAAGAAGAGAGACTAGCAAGCAGCCCACACTCCCAGAGAGGTGCCTGACTGCCCCGCCTGGTCCTCTTGGAAAGGACAAGTTTGAGGGGATGGTGATGACCCTGGTTCTCTGTAGATAAAGAGGTGTTAAATGGGCACCTTTGCTTCTGCTTTCACAGAGCACCCAAATAGATCCCATCCCATTGGGTGCATCCTTGACATGGCCACACGGCCGTCTCTTACCTTCATCTCTCTTGCGCTTGTTGGTATCAGCACTGGGGGACGTGATGCCCAGGATACCACTGATGGAGTATGAAGAGCCAGCTGAGTCCGTGCTCACTGAGGACACCTGTGTCACGGAGCCCGTGGACACTGCACAAAGAGAGAGGGGCGGTCAGGGCCAGCAAGAGGCTGAAGGGTAGAGGGCATGGGACAACCTGTCACAAAGGTGTGCACCATGCTGTGGGCTGAGGACACCTGGCAGGAGCAAGAGTGCCAGCCTGGAGATCCTTGGCACGTGGCCACCATCACACAAGCCTCAGCCATTTGCCTAGATTCTATGCTGCAGGGGAAATGACGGGAATATGGGCAGCAAGGAAGAGTGATCATACAGAAGGGCACTCAGGGATGGGATAGAAAGGGCACTTGTTCAAATCCAACCAGCCCAAGGATGCAGAAAGCAGGGAATGGAGAAGTGAAAGAGGTGCTGCAAGAGATGGCGACCTGCTCTTGAGATACATTCAGTCCTGTTTACGAGCCCATTTATGTACAAAAATACCTGCAGACACTCTTTCCCAGGCAGCCAAACAGCAGGTTGCCCATCTTTTTATAGTACCTTATTGTCTCTTCTCCTTCCAGCTTACTTGGATTTTATTTTTTATATTAATTATAATATGATACTTAATGTTTTCTGAGACCATTCAGTGCTAGGCATTGAGACATTACCTCATTTAATTCTGAGAAGAATCTTACAAACTAGGTGATGTTGTTACTCCATTGGAAAGGTAAGGGAACCAAGGGTCAGAGAAGATAAGTGACTCACCCAAGGTCACACAGCTAGTAAGAGACAGAGTAGACCTGTAATCCCAGCTATTTGGGAGACTGAGGCAGAAGGATCCCAAGTTGGAAATAAGCTTGGGCAACTTTGGTGAGAATTTGTCTCAAAAATAAAAATAAAAATAAAAAAAGAGACAGAATGGTGTTGGAAACCTAGTGATAAAGTCTTAACTCCTAAAACTAATCTGCTCCCCATGAATTCATAAGGAAAAACAATAATATTCTTTGTTACCGCAATATTTTTCATGTGATGATTGAATGTTCCAGAGGGCTACTATTTTTCCCCATTTATCAAATGAGGAAACTGAGGCTCTAGAAGATAAAGTGATTCAAAGTCATTCAGCTGATAAACCACAGCACCTGAACTTAGTAGCCTCAGGTCATTACTCACTCAAGGCCTAGAGTTCCCCTACCTCTACTTTGGGGAGAAGTCAGAGACACTGTGCCTGAGGCCAGGTCTCTCAAGTCCCTAAGGACAAGAAAGGGGGAGGGAAATTTTAGACAAGTTCTGCACTGACTCACATCCAGAGCTTAAGGGAGAGCAGTCTTTATCAGGGTCCTTTCCAGCTGAATAGCTGGATTCCATTTCAGGGCTATGGGAATTCTTTGGGTTCATCAAAACCTACCCACCAATCTCAGAAATATCTCATTGGACTGTAACTGGTTGAAGGGGGTGGGGCTGCACTGGATTCTGAAGTATAAGGAATTTCTAGCAGTGGTGGTGACTGATTGAGTTGTTTGTTACTTCCCTTGGACTGGGTCCAGTGCCTTACTCCTACAGACCTAGAGGGCACAGTGCCTTTCTTCTCAAACCTGAGTTTGATCTTAGGTCTTCCTTGTGAGACACAGAGACAGAAATTGCTAACTTCTCTTTTCCTTCACAGAAAAGGCTTCTCAAAATAGATTTATGCAAATCTCACCACCTTTTCTGTGTTCACATGAAAAGAACAGAGGAAGAGGATCACTTGGTACTTCAGACAGCAACAGCCACTGGCAAGCCAGGCCCACCACGGCACTGGCGGAGCTGAGGACATCTGGTTAGATATTTCATGACTGCACTGGACTCAAAAGATAGCTTCCATTTCTGGCTCCACCCCTACCTAGACACAGGATCTTAAACTACTTATTTCATGTCTCTAAGCCTCACTTTTCTCACTGCTCAATAAGTTCATCAACCATAAGGGGCTGCATGCATGGCTATAGAGTTTTAGTAAAAATTTGAGACCTAGGCATGATGGTGCACACATATAGTCCCAGCACTCTGGATGGCTGAGGACGTTCGAGTTCAGCCTGGGCAGTTTAGTGACTTACTGAAATCCTGCCTAAACAAACAAACAAACAAAAAGTGCTGAGGATGTAGCTCAGTGCAAAGACCAAGGGTTAAATCTTCAGTATTGGAAAAGAAAATCTGTGGCGAAACAAATTGTTTTGCAGACCTACAACACAGTTAGTCCCTTAAACCTATTCAAAGAATAGTATCAACTACTGCTAGTCTGATTTTCATTGCTATGGGGCCTGAAACAGTTAAAGCCACAAATGAAATCTCAGCCACAAATACCAACCCCCCAGGAAGTCTTCCTCAGCCCTTTCACCCCAGCTCCACTTAGCTGGTGGCTCCCTCCTTTCTGCTTCTCAGAACTGACACTTTCTTTTTGGACTTCATCTCAGTGTTTTGCAAACTTCTCTTCATTATATTCCCCCATAGGCCCAGAAGCTGGTGATGACAGGGATTTTGTCCAGCCTCATTTGTAGCACTGGTCTCCAATGCCACCATTTGTCTGCACAATGCAGGTTAGTAAAGCCTTTCCAAAAGCATTACTTAATGAAGAATCATCTCATAGCAGCAAGGAATTCCCTTTTACCTTTATTAAAAGAAGCAAGCTTGGAGGATCAGAGGTTTGTGCTCTCTATCCACCAATGAGAAAACTGAGGCTCAGAGAGGGAAAGGGATTTCACAATCCATTGGTGAATTAAGGATGGAACTGGAACTATAAACCAGCCCTTGGCCAGTTCCCCTGCCAACCATGGGAAATTCATGTTTTTAGCTAAAGAAAGAGTGGTGCTGATGAAGATACACATAATCTGAAGTATGATTATGCAGATTCACCAGAACTATGAGAAGCTTGCTAAAGGGTTACCTATTTTCTTGCAATAGAGTAACTTTCCTCCCAGCTAGCCAGAGGTGTTTCCTTTGTCCCAAGTGGAGAAACAATATGCCTTATGTAGAAACATGTCATTTCTAACTCATTCTTGAAGAGAAAACAAGGAAAATGCCTATACTCTTGAGTAGTAGGAGAGGGGCATGGTGCTCATTATTGGGTAGACTTACATTTAATAGCAAGTCATGGTCACTCAGACTTCACCCATGAGCATCAGAGACCCTACTGGCAGCCCTTGACAGTTCACAGAGTACATGAGATCGAAGCAAGAGAAAAAGAGAAAGAAAGTTTGGGAAGTTTTGCCTCATCTTCACTCAAGACTGCAAGTGCACAAAGAATTGTAGAAGGTCTGGTTGATAGAAGAAAAAAATACATTCAAAACTACTTACTGACTAATGATGCAGAAAATGTTATGAATAAGTATCCCTTTCTTGATTTATTACTTTAATTATCTGACATTCTATAGACCCCCATTAGTGGATTTTTTTTTGGCTTAGATTTCAATTTTCTGTCTCATGGTGAAAGCTATTTATCATAATAATCAGTAAAATTCAAAACCTTTTAGCAGTATTTATAAAATTCATTTACCGGGTTCAGCCCTTGGAGAATGACAAAGAAGGCGCATTAGTACGTGTGCCGAAGTGTTTTATGCAGAATTATCTGTCCATATGAATGATTAAAAGTTCTTTAGAATATTTGGAGCCCATTAGATTTTCAAAAATTTTTTTAGAAGTTCTTACCTATGCTGTGACTGGAAGCTGGGACTGGCTGGTTGGGGGGTTGCTGTACTTTTGTCCTGATGATCCTGTGGGTGATTGGGGAAAAAAAACACAGATCTTTACCATTAGGAAGGAGAAGAGACTATAGCTAATTATGCTCAGACAACCAGAAATGCCACAGCCAAGCTGAGGCAAAGGGACTGAGGTTGGGGGAGATTAGGAAGCCTGGCCTGTTTTTCCAATGCCCTTGCTCCAATTCTTACGTGACCTTGAGCAAGTTCATTCCTTCGTGAGTTTCAATACAATAAGAGAAAACTTAGAACAGACCATTCTTTGTTTATTTTAAGTAATTAAATTCTTTTTTTTTTTTTTTTTTTGGTACTGGGAATTGAACTTACCACCTTGTGTCTGCTAGGCAAGCACTTAGGCTGCTGAGCTATATTCCCAGCCCCCAGAAATCAAATTCTTTTCAAAGGAAAAAAATTAAAATCCTATGGAAAAGAAAACAAATCTTATGGAAAAGCTCATATATTCAGACAGTAGATAATAACAGTCCTCCCTTCCCTTTGCCACCTGGTAGCTCATACGTTCTGAAAAAACTTTGGCTCTGGGGAGTCAATTATAAACTTCCACCTGGGACAATGCATGGGACCCCCAGAAGACCACAGGACCAGTGCTTCTTTGTGCACAGAACAGAACCACGCCAAAAGTCTCTTTGGGATCTACAGGGAAGTTCCTTCCCTGGAATTTGGAAGGAGAGTCCATTGTAATACAATATTCAGTTTCATTGGGAAAGGTCCATTCCAGTCTCAAACTATTACCTTTTAAAAGGATATTTAGTAGAGTTTTGCCTCACTCTTATGCATATTTAGAAATACCCATTTTCTCTTAACAAAATCAAAATTAAATCATGTACGATTTTGAATCCTACTCTTTTCTTGCACATCTCTCCCTCCCACTGGTACTGGGGATTGAGCTTAGGGTCTTCTCACTGAGCTATAACCCAAGCCTTTTTTATTTTGAGACAGTCTCCCTAAATTGCTAAGTTGTCCAATCAGAGGTCAAATTTGTACTTCTTCTGCCTCAGCTTTCCAGAGTGCTGGGATTACAGGTATGTGCTACCACATCCAGCTTCACACATATTTGATGAGAAGTGTTGTCCCATGCCAGACCATTATACAGAATCTGGACGCTCTTTTCAAGGTTACACTGCATCTCAAGTTTGTGTAAATGAAGAAGAAAGACAGAAGTAACAGATGCCAGCTAGGCATAGTGTTGCCTGCCTGTAATGCCAGCACTCTGTGAGGTTGAGGCAGGATGATGGCAAGTTTGAGTCAGCATGGAAAATTTACTGTCTTTTCTTCTTTTGGTTTTTTGAGACAGGGTCTCACTTTGTAGTTCAGGCTGGGCTTGAATTCATTTTGCAACAAAATGGTGGCCTATTAACACACTATGCAGCCCAAGCTGGCCTCAAACTCTTAGTGATCATCCTGCCTCAACCTCCTGCAGCCTCAGAAATTTAGCAATTTAGTGAGATCTTGTCTCAAAATTAAAAACAAATAACAAACAAAAACTCCAATGGCTATGGATATAGCTCAGTGGAAAGATCCTGAATTCAATCTACAGTAAAACAAAACAAAACAAAGCAAAACAAAATTGCCAATGCCTCCCCTTAAGCTCATTAGGCAGTAGGCTCTGCCGTTCCTGACCTTACAGTTTGACACTGCTCACCCAGACTATTGAGTAACTTCAGTTAATGGTGTAGAATGGACTTTTCTGTCCACTCTACAGCCCAGACACAGGCCCTTTGTACCCCTGACCACTTGAGTGCAACAAGAATGTTTTGCCCTGAGTTAGCTCAAGTGTTGCCTTAAATATAATCAGAGTATTTGTGTGTTTGTTTGTTTTCCCCAATATTCAAACCATTTATTTTAACTAAGCAAACACAGCATAAACTGAACAAAGACTTGGCAGCAGGCAGTCTTTTTGACCACCTCAATTAAGTTGGCATGTGACCTAACTTATTGCGTATGTCACCTTCTCTGCACATGTAGAGATATAGCTATATACCTGAACATATGAATATGTCAGATATAAATATAGTTTATCTACATATTAAATATGTGGTGAAACATATTGTAATTATTTTTCACTGAAGTCCAGCATAAAGTCTTAAACTTTCATTAAATTTGTACATAAGCAAAAGAAAGAAAATTATATTTTTTCATTTTTCTTTTAAAACATTTATGAACCACCAGGGAAATATTATCAACTGTAACAAATCACTGATAAACAGTTACATCACATGATTAGGTGCAGAGGCTCCAAAACCAAACTACTAGAATTTGAATCCCAGCTTTACAATCTACCAGCTATGTAACCTTGGGTAAATTACTTCTCTATACCTCAGTTGCTTCATCTGAAAAATGGGACTAAGAACCTACCTTATAGGGTTTTTATTAGAATTGAAATAAGAAACCACTCAGGCCATGTACGGTGGCACATGCCTGTAATCCCAGCACAGGGAGGCTGAAAAAGAGTTACAACGAGTTCAAGGCAAGCCTGGGCTACATAGTGAATTCAAGTCCCGCTTAAACTACATAGCGAGACCCTGCCTCAACCCCCACCCGACAAAAAAGAAAAAGAAGTAATTAACTATCTAGAAGTAGTTACTATGTAGTAAATGCTTAATAATTTTTAAATACTGTTATTCTCATTGGTGTCTGCATACAGACTAATGGCCAGGTTTCACCTTCAAACTTTCATATTTTTCACATTTTCTTTAAAAAAATATAAGGGTCCCCTTTGGGAGATGGGAAGGAGAAAATGACCATCCTCATCCTTTATTTTAGGTTGCAATAGCACTTTATGAGGGATCCTAGAATCGTAAGGGACCCTAAAGCTGCCCAGAGTGGTGAGAGATTTTACCCATCTTGGTGGCAGCAGCCATCAAGCAGAAACAAAAAGCATCATCTTACATTGAGGAAAAACAAGGCTAAGTGAATTATAGTAGTTCTTAGGAAAAAAATTAAAATAACAAAATGACAAGCTATCATCAAGATCTGTTTCAATCTGTCCCAGTGAGAACATACTCTGGGCTCTTCTAACTCAAAGATATTTGGAACTGATTGGCAGTCAATATGAAAACATATTTCCTGGGGTTGGGAATGTAACTTAGCAGTAGATTGCTTGCCTAACATGCACAACGCCCTTGGTTTGATTGCAAGATCAATATTCAAAAAAAAAATAGAAAGAAAAAAAGAAAGAAAGAAAAGAAAGAAAGAAAGAGAAAGACAAGAAAGAAAGCAAGCAAGCAAGAAAAAAAGAGGCTCATTCTTACATTACAAAGCATAAACATGATTTTAAATACTATATGAACATCCTCTGGTACAACACACAAGGGAGTTCAGCAATCGACCTTTCCTAGAAAGCCCGGGGTCATACATCGACAGTTCAGACTCCCAGCTCCCATGCCTGAGCACTCTGAACAACACTTAAAAGAGATGGTCCCTCTGCTAAATACTTCCTATCTGAAGCATAAAACAAATTGCGATTCAAAATCCATTTAGCATTTGAGGGTCAAAACTCCAATGGACTTCACATATAACAGACATTTATGGATCCCACTTCAACACCACCCCCTTCCTCTGAAAAGCTAGAAGTCTTCTAATCACCATCTCCCACTACCTTGCCCCCTCCACATGCACACAAAATTACACTGCAAGAAAAATTACACTTGAAAAGTACTGAAGAAACACACACTCCAGTGGCCCTGATGAAACTGCTGTCAGCGTGGAAAAAAGCATGGGCCATCAACTGCTCTGAGAATCCAAAACCCTGGAGTCCAGCTGGGCCACACTGGAAGGGAGCCCAGGTAGCATCCAGGCTGCAACTGATGTGGAGAAGAGAGAAGGAGCAAGTAAGCAGTCACAGAATACTTGCTGCCAAAGTTAGGATTAAAAGAAGAATTAGCAAACTGTTGCCCCTGGGCTACCTTCAACCCCTGCAAGGTCTATTTTATTTGAATTAATTGCTAATATGTATGAGTTGTGAGCTTGTCCTCAGACACCCGATTCCTAGCTTCTCTTGAAAAATCAGAACACCCAACAATGCTGGCCCCACATTTCCACTGACAATGACCAGTTGGTGCTACATATCGCTGTCCCTCTTACCTAGGAATGGCATCTGTTGTCCCCACTACTTGGCCCCTATTTTCAAGCCATAGAACTGAGACAGTAGAGGGAAGACACCATTCCACTCACCATTTGGGTCAGTTCTGGGACAGCCAACTCCAACTGACACTTAGGCTGGACTCTAAGAACCTCTCATAGGTTGTACAGCATACAGGCACACACTGGTTCTTAAGAAGCCAAATAAACAAGGTGGTTTGTGTCCCAAGAAATTTTCCACAAGCCTAGAAGAACTCGCTCAGTGGTGCTAAATCTGTCAGTCATGGTTTCCTGGGTCAGTCCCAGAAGATAGCAGAAAGGCTCACACTTCTATGAGTGGACAGTGGAGAGGGCCAGAAGAGCTATGAATTCAGTCATCACAACCTCCTAACATGCTTCAAACAGGAAATCGTGGGAAACTGCCTCCAAGGGAGGCAGGGGCTAGGAGAGAGCTGTGGATCCTCTTGCAGGGTGACATTTGTGAGGCAGGGCTTTCGAAGCTGCATCCATTTGAACACAGCAGGAGTTTTGCCTTCCTATGGAAGAAAACACGGATGTCACTCTGGCTCAGGCTTTCTGTGAGTGGGTGTGCAGAATAAGACGTGTCCACGCTCAGTGAGCTCTTGCTGAAGGGTGTAGTGAGAAGCCAGAGTGCTTCCAGAGAGGAGCCCCCAGAGAGCACTGGAATGGGCTAAGGATTGGAGAGAAAGGGAGACAGGCAGCAAAACATGCCAGCTGCGAGGCTCTGAAGTGGAGGAGGAATGACTGTTTTACTCTTCCTTGCCTCTCTTCTCATAGAACCTCAACTCAATCACAGGCTGTGTCCTATAGGACAGTGGCAGAAGCAGACCATTCCTCCTCTTAACAACTGACTCTGCTCCTCTCTATCGCAAGGTAACCTCCCCTTCTACTCCCCATCTGGGCCTCAGTTTCTGTATGAGGTGTGACTGAAGTATATGGTGAATATTTCAATTAAAACAATTACCACAATAGCCGGGTGTGGTGGTGCACGTCTTTAATCCCAGCACTCAGGAGGCTGAGGCAGGAGGAGCATTGTGAGTTTGAGGCCGGCTTGCACTACAACACGAGTGCAAGGCCAGCCTGAGCTACATAGTGAGACCCTGCCTCAAAAACCTAGGGCTGAGAGTTTGGCTCAGTGGCTTAAGTGCCTGTCTGGCAGGTGTGAGGCTGTGAGTTCAATCCCCGGTGCCGCCAAAAAAAAAAAAAAAAAAAAAAAAAAAAACCACAGTAAAAGGCACATTGTCACTAATCTCCCTAAAAACACTTCCCCTCTCTTTGAACACACTTATCCAATCATTCTTGCTACTTTCTTAAGAGGCACTGGAAGCCCTCTTTTCAGTATGTCTTTTCAAGTTGTGATCAAAAGTGCAGTGAATGTTGCTGCTGAGTGCCATGCAATAGAAAGGCAAGTTTGGAAAAACATTATCACTTATCCTCATCGACCTTATTCCCTGGATCTGGCACTGTGCAAATTCCAGCTCTTCTCCATGAAAGGTAAACATCTTTAAATGATTTGGGGTATCTAGTCAGCCAGAACAGCACAACTAAAGGTCCAGCTCCAGGCATAAAGCATCAGCTGATCAATGACGTCCCTGCCCCACTCTTCACAGCCTCTAACCACTGCTCTCTTTGCTCCATGTGTTTCTTTCAAACAGCTCAATTTTCCATTTAAATGAATGTATTTTATATGGCAACTGCAGTTCCCCCTATCTTAAGTGAGAAAAAGTTGGCAAAGTTCATAAACTTACTGGTTTGGTATACCACTTACATTTTTCTAAAATACATGAAAAGAAATTCATCGCAAGTCAATTGTTATCCTTGCATTGCGGAGAACATAAATTAAGGCCCTGTAAATGGATTATACTTGAAATTATTCTCCACCACTTGAAAATATAGAGAATTAGCTGAAGTGGTGACACCCATCTATACTCCCAGGACTCTGGGAGGCTAAGGCAGGAGAAACACAGGTTCTAGTCCAGCTTGGACAGTTTAGGGACCTGATGAGACCTTATCTTGAAATAAAAATTGTCTTAAGAGGGCTGAAAGCGTAGTTGAATACAAAGACACTGGGTTCAATTCCCAGAAACAAACAAACAAACATAGGGATTGCATATATGCAAAAACACTCACACATAAATACATAAACACGGGTCCTAGTTTCTGGCTTCTCTTAAAGGACAACAGCAACAACAACAAAAACACACACATACTTGGCAAACACAAGGCTCACATTCCTGGCAGCATTCAGTTGGAGCTGAGAAGCAGATGCCCCTTCGACAGAGTTTGTGCTGTCTCGTTTGCCACAGACCCTACCACACCCTAGAGTCTTATGCCTGACAAGCTTCCTTTATTACATTATCTGTCTGGCCCCACGTAAGGATTTAGAGTTTCAATTCTCATGGTGTACTTAAACTTATCTTGTGAACCACCTAACTGTATGTATACTGTACATTGGTAAACCATGGGTCCCCAAAACCTAACCAGCATTTTGATCGAGATTCCTCTGCAGAGCAGAACTACTTCAACTTTGCTTTAATTATATGTGTCACCACATCTATGCTTTGGGAGGCTCCAAAAAGTCACGTTGCTTTTCCTGCCATAGAAATCTTTAGATGAGCCAGAAGTAGTAGATTCACAAAACACATTGTAGCACTTCATAATCCAGAAAAAGTACCCCCCAAGTCCAAAATCATATAATCATTCCTATATCCTTGGCAAGTATATCCAGGCTGTGCAGATTTCTAAGTGCATATAAGAATTCCAGTCAAGATGAGGAGCCTCTCTAGCACACAGACTGAGATGCTGTGTGTTCAGTTCCCCTCTACATCCTTAGCACTTTGCATGACCCCAGGGCTCTGGTAAATGTTGGCCAGGAGAAG
Organism: Dasyprocta punctata; assembly: GCA_004363535.1. Taxonomy (NCBI): domain Eukaryota; kingdom Metazoa; phylum Chordata; class Mammalia; order Rodentia; family Dasyproctidae; genus Dasyprocta; species Dasyprocta punctata. The sequence continues at coordinate 44,279 of RJWM01000907.1, read as the reverse complement.
GAAAACAGGGCAAGTGTTTATGAACCATCAACACATCTGATCACACAGTGATTCTGTGCACTTGGGTTATCACAGAAGAGGTGATATCAGGACAAGAAGGGACCTCACAGACATTTCAGCCTGATTACCTCTTTCTGCCAAAAATGAGGGATCCTCTGTGTCCAGACAGGTTCTGCACTGATCATGGTAGAGCACTGAAAGAATGGGAGCTGTTCAAGTTCCCAGTCTGCTGGATTCTCTTTTCTTTGTGGAGTTTGAGAACAATCATTTCCATTCATCTCACAATTTTGTCCCTGACTCTATGGGTTTAAATAGAGTTGAAACAACACTGTCTACTATAAAAAATTTTCTTCAAGAAGTTTATTTATTATGCTGAAGGTATAGCTCAGTAGTAGAGTGCTTGCCTGCTATGCATAAAGCCCTGGGGTTCAATTGCCAGCAATGCTAAATAAATAAATAAATAAATAAATAAAAATTTTATTTTTAAAACTCTGAGAATGCCATTCACTGCAGCTTCAGTCAACCTAAAGAGGAGACAAAGCCATTGTGGCTCCCACAAAGATGCTGTGCCTGGTACCCTGGTGTTTCTCTCTCTCTCCATGAGTGAGATTTGGAGGAGTTTTGGAGAAGGAGTCCCCTCATTCCATAGCCTCTTAGCCTCCTGGACCTCCTCCTTGGAGACAGAACACCTACAAGAGGATCACCAGGGTCCTGGACTGTCAGAGCAAGTCATCAAGGTCCTAGTTCCAGTTGGTAGCAGAGCAAGAGCCAAATTACCCAATGCTAAGAGAAACCCCTGCTTGCCACATTCACTGGTTCAACCTCTGTCCAAACTGCAGGCAGAATTTTCTTCCTGGGAACCACTGACATAAGCCAGTGGTAAGACACTGAGCCTTGGCTAGAAGGAACAACGACATTTGTGAAGACTTACTCCGGAAAATTCATTGCCAACTGCTCCACACAGATGGATGGTGCAGGGAGTGACAGAAATCACTATGGGCTTACACAGTTCTCAGGCAACCAGGCTATTGGTGTGGCCTTCTCTCTCTGGGCCTACAACCTCTGCCCACTTTAGAGAGAAGAGGCAAAAGGGAAGGAAACCGAGACCCAGTAGGCTCCATTAGCATCCCTCTTCTCCACTAACTCATAAGGGGTTTTGATAAAACAAAACAAAAAAAGAAGCCAGATCTTCAGGGAAGATATACACAAAACATTCAGGACCCCCACTCTGATCCCCAGGCTGCCACAAGAACCAGTCCCTCACCTGTTGATGGAACTGACGCTGGGCACTGTGTCATTGTCACAAACTCGCTCTGCCAGCAGCCGGTCCCTGATCTCCCATGCAAACATGGTGGGGTTTTGGCGCTTATACTCAGCAATTTTTTCCACCACTTTGGGCGTGGCAACCTTTGGTTTAGATCCTCCAATTACCCCAGGCTTGATGCTTCCTGTCTCATAATACCTAGGACCCAAGGAGAAAAGAGGTTAGCTGTGAGGAACCGGCAAAATACATGAACATTTGAAATGTGGCTAGAATGAATTGAGATAAGCAGCAAATGTAAATCACAAATCAGATTTTTAAAACTTGGTATAAAAAATGTAAATACCTCACTAATAATTTTTATATTGGTTGTATTTTGAAATTATAATTTTTATATATCATGTTAAAATATGCAATCAAAATTAATTTGATTTTTTCACTTTTCTTCATGTGCTACTAAAATTTTTGAAATTTAATGCATGACACATATTTCTTTTGGACTTCACTAGTAGGATGCTACATATTGACAAAAATTAACTCACATTCATCTACCATTTTACAGTTTACAAAGAATTTTCAAGTCAGTTTTCCCATTTGATCCTCAACAGTTCTCTAATGCACTTAAACTGTTTTGAATAAATGAAAGAGTAAATGAACAAATAAATGGCTACTTCTCTATGACATAAAACAGAGATTCATAGCAGCTAAATGGCTTCCTCAAGGTCACCCAAGAACAAGTGGCCAAGCTAGAACCGTGGTATAACGCTCACACTAAAATTTCCCCAAGAAAGTGATTTAGACCTTCGATTTGTCAGCTGTCCTATCGCTTAGCAGAATCCCCAAGATCCTGTGAAACTGTTCTCTAAAATGCAACTTATTTTTCCATAAAGAAAAACAATAACCCTGTTGTAAAATTAAAAGGAGTGTTGAATTCCAGAATTAATAAAAAATGTATTTTGGAAGTCAAAACCTAAGCAATCAGAAAAACCAACCACGAGACTCGGCAGCTCTTCCAGAGACCTCCCTTGAGGTAAATGGCTGTTTCTAAGGACATTTCCATGCTATCAGCTTTTCCTCGTTAACACAAATAGGATGTCAGGGTTTTACAGTAAAACCGAGACCAGGGAAAAGAACACCACGAAAGATCATTTCAGGGGGAAAAAAAATGACTCAGTGCTTTTTCTAAATATAAGCTGTCACTGAATGTCTCTCTTAACATTTACAGAGGAATTTTGGGCCTCTTTTTCCAAAAGAGATTATCTTACAGTTGAAATTTTTTAACCAAAAGACATTTTAGGAATAAATAGAAATGTTTTAACCTAACAAGAATAAGGGTATGAGGTGATTCTGGGATGGGTAGAAACATTACCCAGGAACAATAACTGGTAACATTCACAGGTGCTGAAATTCTCAGCTCGAGTTAGTCTGTTTAGAGCCAAGTTAGTGAATATTCTAGTAGAAAAGAAATAAATTGAGGAGCAGTGAACTGGAAGTGAAAATTCTCCTTTTCATTGAGAAGAATGAGTCATTACAAAATGTGACCATAAAACAAAACTCAACCTACCCTCTCTCTTTCTGAAAAACTGTTGAAAACATTTTTCTGTAATTTGCGGGTAAATCAGGCTTTTCAAAACATCCCAGATTTTTTTTTTGTTAGAAATCTTGAAAAGATCTAAATCCAGGCATACAACAATCTCTGCAGACTTCAATTGTTCTGTCAATTTTACAACAGATAGTTAATTCTTACTATAACATAACACCCTTTATTTAGGCATAATACCCTACAGTTTACAGTGCTCTCCTTCAAGTTATCTTGGTCCTTACACTAATGCTTTGAGGCCAGCAGGGCTTCATAGAAGGTGAAATAAATGACCAGAAGACTGTCTCACCTTCCTTCCAGAGGCTAAAGGCAGCCCCCCAGCTTTCAAACCTGTCTCTGAATCCAGTGTTCTTCCCACCAGAACGATCTACTACTTTGGTAACAAAATTATAAATTATAATAATGCTGATTCCTAGAAAACTATAGAGAGCTTTACTGTTTTACAGATATTTTCACATGTCATCTTTAATTCATGCACTGAATGAATAGTCAAGGAATGCCTATTAGGGCAGGGACAGTCTCAGGGCAGGAGTTACAGACATAGGTGATCCTGTGTTAGATATTCAAAATATGATGGTCAAATGGGACTGCACCATTTACACAGCAACCCAAGAATGGCAGGATAAAGACCCTCCCAAATACACGGCTAGTGGGTGACAGCATGCAGGGTTCCACACCCATCCCACCTGAGCAGTGCCAGTCATGGGGGTCTTGCAATGAGAGGTCTCAGTCTCCCTTTTGACTGACACATAGGCCAGACCTCTGGAAGGCAGCACTGACACTCCTGAAACCCCAACTCGCAACTGTGTCAAGTGAGGATTCAGACTTAATAACCCTCCTTTCATCTCAGCAAAACAGCCGTGCAGCCCTTTGGCTCACAGACAAAAGACATACAGCAGCCACCAACGCAGTGCAGAGAGCGTTGGTTTGGGAGGCAAGTGGGTGCTTGTCAGTGGCTCTGATGCTCACTGGCTGTGTGATCTTGGCCAACTCACTTACCCACTCTAGACTTCAGTTATCCCACCTATAGCATAGTGGGAAGATGTTTTGCCCTGTTGTATTGTAGGGCTGTTATGAAGACAAAAATACCAAATGGTTATGAAAAAGCTTTTGCAAAGCATAAAATAAAGAACACAAGCTGAGGATTAAAATCCTCATTAAAATGTTTATTTTTACTATATAACATACCACCCAATTCCAAATAACCAGGCTCCAATGAGAGAAGACAACAGCCAGGTTCGGGCTGGATTTAACTCAGCCTTACATGCCACCAAGCTGTGCCTCTCCAGCCCCTCTGTAGCCTTGAGCTCTGAACTGAATGCCCACACTCCTGGCAGACCGCCCATCTTCCTGAGGGTACACGGGTCCTGCCTGCCTGCCCCAGGGACTTTGCTTGCCTTGCCACGCAGCCTCTGAAAACCACAGCCTCCGCACACCATACACTGTCTACAATCTGTCCCATCAAATTCTTCAGTGACAAAAAAAAAAAAAAAAAAAAAGAAAGAAAAGAAAAGAAAAAAAAATCTGTGGATGGAAGAGCCCCAGTTCAGAAATTCCCAGTCACACTGTTTTAGGGCCGAACTTGTTTCTTAAAAGGCAGTTCTAATTAGAGTGACATTTTGTCCACTGTAGTTCTTAGTTATGAAAATAATGAGCTATGAAATTCCAATTTATTGTTGACAACTTAAACGGCCAGGCACCGGAGCGGCGCATAACTTCCGAGTGCCACTCTACCTAATGACAAATCTATTCTGGACCGCGGGAGGCTGCCACCAGGGCTTGGAAATGTCCCTGTCCCCCTTAGTCTCCACTGGACAGCAGAACATGAGGACTCAGCATTTGGATGCCCCCTCCGAGAAAGGCTCGGTATCTTGAAGATTTCAAACAGCGAGCAAAATGTCGGCTCAGCAAAGATGTCTCAGCAAAAACAAAGGAAGGGCCTTCTTTCTCTCTCCCTCTCCCTCAATACAAAGAAGCTGTGCAAGAAGATATATCTGAGACTCGTTCGGCTCTTGAAGTCTAAGGCTGAGATAGCCTGAAATATTTCTTTTCTCTCTTTCTCTCATCTTTGCTTCTCTATCTCTATTTCTTTTTTTAAAACTATTTTCTTTCCTCTTTGTTTTCTCTTTCTTTCTCTACCTCATTGTTTGCTACTTTCTTCTGCCACTCTAGGCTCTCATCCTCCTGTTTAAAGCCACCTTTTAAGAAGAACACTAGGCTGATATCCTGCAATACTCTCTGAACTCTGGCCGGTCTTCATTTGCTAGCTGAGCGCTAAACAGGAGCAGACCCTCAGCCTCCACAACTGAGGTGATCTGCACAGGGCAGAAAGAGGATGAAAGAAACATAGGGAGCAAGGACCTTAAAGAAGGTGCCAGACCCTTGGCCCCAAAACTCCTTCCTTTGGCCTCAAGCAAGACTCTGTAAAGTTATTTGACACTGCTGTTCCCTCTATCTGTGAACATTTCTTGAATTTCAGCAAACAGAAGGAAAAGAGCAAACAGAAAGTCACAATGTCACTAACATACTTTAGACTATTTTTTATTCAGGCACCTGTTCTCAAACTGTAATAAAAACTACAGGACAAAGGTTGTTTTGTGTTGGGGAAAGAAATAGAAAGCGCCGACCAGCTAAGCCTGAGTGTGCTCCTGCCTGCTAGGACAGACCTAGAACAACCATGTACCTGAAAACAATCTATGGCTGTGTTCTGGGGCTAAGGGGAGATACACAGGGCCCAGGAATTCTTCAGGCTTCATTTCAACCCACGAACCAACTGGGACTGGCCAGATAAACTTGGTTCAGTCACTCCAGCACACTAGGTTTCCTCATCTTAAAACATGCTTCACTGGATCATGCTGAGGCTACCGAGAAAATAAACAGTAACACTAAAAGGCTATACAGCCATCTGGGAGAATCATCATTGTTAGTATTTTGCTTGCAGCAAATCGCTGGGTCAAGTAGCAACTTTCAAATGTCAGATTTGAGAGCGAGCATTTGCCAGTTTCTTTTTCTCCTTTCTAATTTAATACATACTTAGGATACCTGTCACTACAAAGAAAACAAAACATATGGAAGAAAATGCTGCAGCTCAACCTAATAACTGAAAATGATGACTGACTTTTGAAAGTAGAATATGCTTTTTGAAAATATTAAAATGAAACATTGAGAGCTGGGGACATAGCTCAGTGGTTGAGCCTGTGCTTACCATATGCAAGGCGCTGGTTTCAATACCCCTACCAAAAAAAAAAAAAAAAAAAAATGAAAGAAGAAAGAAAAGGAAAAAAGAAAAGAGAAGAAAAAAGGAAAAGAAAACAAAAACAAACATTGAACTCTGAACTCTGGTTGTGTAATACTGTAAGATTCTCTATCCCGCCCTGCCCAGGGTCCTGAGCTCCCCTAAAATGTGTAGGGGAAATTCCCGAGTACTTCTTACTCTTGTGTTCTTTAGAATAATTCACCAAGCTTTCAGAAACCAGTCCCTCCTCAGTCATTGTATTCCACGTGTTACTTGAGACAGGGGTTTCCCAGGGCTACTTTGAACTGGATGGCCTCAAAAAGACTTTCTAACCTCTAAGTGCTGTACACATAGGGCAAAATGCCACAGTGATCCTCTCTATGACATGGGCACATTGGATAGTTGCTGGTTCATCTTTTAGGTCTTTATTTGAAAGATCAAGGGAAGCCTGGAGCTCCTGCCTTTACCTGCCAAGAATTTTGCTGACACAACCATGGCTGACCCGAAGCTGCCTGGAGATGTCGCAGGGCCTGACACCTTGATGAGCAAGTTCCACTATCCTTTGGCGGACTACATCCGGGAGTGGCCGTCCATTCACAAAAACCCCCCCAAGCTGATTCACTCCTCCATGTCCTGAAACAGATCAGAAACAAAAGGCAAGGGGAAGGGTAGTTAGAACCAGTCACATAGTAGAAACTCAAAGTCCCTCTGTTCACAAACGGCCAGCAGGCTGGGTGTCTCGTGTGCCTGAAATCCAATTGTGCAGCCTACATGAGGGCCCTAGATTGCTTTTTAAAATTAATCTTGGCCTTTGTCCATCTGCAGCCAGTTACTTGAGCTGCTGATAGGAAGTTTCACCATACTATGTTTCCTTTAATTACTAGCATTTTCCTCATAAATTTTTTTAATAACGAAATATGGGAAGACTCCAATCTGTCCTAACTATAGATTACACAGAGGTACAACTCACTATATGAGGCTTAAGTCTAAGAAAGATCATGTGGGAGGAAAATTATGTTATTAAATACATCAAATTTAAAGAGGAAAAAACCTAACTCTTCTTTTTAACAAATGTTTTTAAAAGTAAAAAAGACTATATGAGTAAACCCTCATCTTAGGAACAAAAATGTTTTAAAATCAATTCTATCTAATTTAAGGACTTTTTAAAAATTTAATAGTATCTGCAGAGAGCAGAGTATTACCTAGGCAAAACCTAGCCAGCGTCTTAATTAAAAAAAAAAAAAATTAAACCCTTTAAGAAGGTGAGGCTAACATGCAGACTTGACCACTATACCCTCTCAGAGCACACAAAAGAACTCGGTCATAGGATCTTCACACATAGCACATTCCACTTCACTGCATCGAGACTTGTTATAAAAACATTTCCCTAGAATTTTGGGAGGGCTTTGAAACTGACAAGCAGCTTTAAGTTGGTTGGAGGTGGGTGGGTGTGGATAAAGAAACTGAAGAAAGCTTCTGAGTACCAGATTTTACAACAGCTCTGGGATGGATTTTAAGTAAAAAGAGTCCATGTATACATCCCTATCTTACATCACAGTCCGTGTAGTGGGAAACAAGGACCTACGTAAATTGAAAAGCCATACCAGTAAACACAAAGTGAGCCAATGTAGCAACATCATTGACCTTGTAGCTGTTAATCAGCCACTAATGGGGGTTGGAGCCAAAAGCCAAGTCCAGACATACAGTGATGCTGCTGGCAGCTCAGAAGCCAAGGAGGAGGAAACCTCCTCCTTAACTGGGCCTGACTGGGCTGCGATTGGACTGCATATGGGAAGCCACAGCACTCGAACTATAAAACATAAAAGAGCCACCTCATCTCAATCATTTTTCCCCAGTACTCATCTACTACTCACATTCATGAACAACATCTAAAATAAAGGAGGCAAAAACATGTGTAACACAATTATATCATTAAAACTGACCAAACAATCTGCTGAAGTTTCCATGAATATTTTCCAAAATTTCCAAGCAGAAGCTTATTTAAAGTGCGTAAACGGGCATGCACACACACACACAATTGTATAGATAACTACAGTACTTAGTTCCAGTTCTATGCTGAATTTTTCTCTGATTTTCAAGATCAGGTTTAATCAGTTATGATTGTTCTGAAACATTTCAGACATTTAAAAAAGTAAAAAGGGAGGGAGGAAGGAAAGATGAGAAAAAAAGAAAGAAAGAGAGAAAGGAAAGAGAAGGTCCCATCCAATGGAGTTCTTCGAGAGTGTCAGTGAGGACATTTACAGCTGTAGTCTGAGAAAAGTCACTGATCCTGGAATTAGAAAGAAAGGAAGCTGAAACTCTGGGAGGGAGGAGGTGGGACAAGGGAAGAAAAGAGGAAAAGAGAAGTCTGTGGGAAGGCTGCAAAGAGTAAGAACTACACAAGATAGACAGCAAAGAGAGAAATCTTAGAAAGAAAGCAGATTAGGCAGGCAGAGGAGAGGAAAAGAAATGAAAAAGCCAGAATAACCCAAGAAAAGAAGAGAAAATAGAGAAGGCCTAGGAAGTAGGCATCTGCAAGACAGAGACTTCTATAGAGGGTGCCCTTTGTGATCCTGGGACCTCCAACTTTAGCTCTGTATGTTGTTGGAGAACACAAGTCCCAGCTTTTTCTTCCTGTGGACTCTAGCTAGGTGAGGACTCATTTACTGAAAAAGTGCTATTCTTTCCAGAAAAAAATACAATTTAGTGAGAGAGTGGCACTGAGATGAAAACATAAAGCAGGTAAAAAACAAAACAAAACAAAACAATAGGAAACAGATACAAGGGAAACACAAACCAGCTTCCACAGGGCAGTCAGAAGAGGATTTGGAGGGAGTTAGAGGAAGAGGGTTGAATTGAAGATGCCCCCTAGGACTTTTGGGTTTCTGGTCTGGAAAGGGTTGGCCTCCACACATACTGCTCAGGCCCTGATAAGAACAAGCTGCACATCAAGTCCCTGATCATACTCCAAAGGCAGTGGCTCTCCATTGCATCTTGAGGGCAGGGTCTCTGCTGACTCAGTTGTGGATAGAACTACAGGACCCATGGGGTCATTGAAATTCCTCCTAGATTCACCAGAGAGGAAGGATGAGGTGTACACAGACATGCAAACAGAAGGACAGGGGTGACATCTCCCCAGTGGACTCTTCAATGGCTAGTTAGGTGTTGACACATATGAAAAGTGGGGTTGTGGACACAGATATGGTTGGATTACACAGAGTGAGAGCCTTGCACAAGTGTACTCAGCCTCACAGTCCACTGCCCTCTCTGGAGTCTGAGTCCTTCTCTCTCCACTTCTACAAACCCTCCAGAGCCCAATGTTTATGCCAGGGAGCTCCAAGAAGCAGCTCCAGCTTTACCCATGTGGACTTCTGTCAATCCTTTTGTCTCTCTGACCTCAGTATCATATTCTGTAAAACGGGTGTAACTGAAGGACTGGGTGATAGAATCTTTCCACTGGTCACAGGAGTCCTTCAGAACTGGTACAGATGCTTGGGGATGCTGTTGTGTGATGTGAATGATGAACACGTTATGGGGGAGGGGCAACTCTAAACTTAAAAACCTATTTACTGGCAGTACCTGCCCATCCTCACAGAACTGATCCTGCTCGTGGTAGTGGACTGACAGGGGCATGAAGATGAGGAGGTGACTTTTATCTCAGTCATCTCCTATGATCTGTTTGCCCCACCCCACCTTTATTGCCCACAAGTTGGGTATCAAAGCAGGCCTATATTGTGCAAGCAAACAACTTTGGGTGCCAGAACCAAAGCTTCTTCTAAAGAAACCAAGAACTTGCACCAACTTTGAAAACTAGGTTGGCTGGTGCCCAGCCTCCACTGTGCTGCCAGGGAAATTGAAAATGGAAAGCTGGGACAGATGGAAGGCCAGGACAAGGAGGCACAGACATTAGCAGTTTGTTAACCAACACCTGGAAGAAGCTGCCAGTTCTATGCTGATGCACAGCAGGGAGACCATCAACTGCTATCTTCCCAAGGGCTGGGTTACCATCTCTGAGCAACTCAGTGCTGGGCAGAAGGAAGCAACAAGGTCTTGTGAATTTCTGCCAGCAAGGAGAAGCACAGAAGCTAGTCCTTCCCATCTTGTCTCCTAGTCACTTCTTGACTGAGCATCTCTCAGAGTATTACCCCAAACTCATTTGTTCTCTGGTTCACTCTGTAAGACCATAGCTTCTCCAGAGCCAGGCTCATCTGAGCAGGAAAAGACTTCGGAGGTCGCTGAGGTCACCATGAACTAGAAACCATTTGAGCACTGGCCCCAAACAGTGAAGAATCGTTTGGGCTGGGACCAGAGCAAGCGGCTTTCCTGACCAAACCACCCCATCGCTTTGGAGGATTACCTCCGACTTCGAGATATTGACACAAAGAGAAACTGACCTGCCTATAGCTAGCCTGCTGCCTAAACAAGCCTTTCCCTGCTTGTCAGACCATTCGGCCCTCCGTGTAAGACATAGACATTCTGCCCCGGAAACTCGCCTTCTTTCCAACCGGGTCTCTGCTGCCTTTGTTAAATAGGGGGCCCGTGGCTAGGGAAGCCAGACCCCTGACTGTCTGAAGAGAGCAGAGCTTGGGAAGGGATCCTAACCAGGGAGTGACTCCCTGACCTGCAGCCCGCAGAGATCCATGCCTGGCATCAGACTGAAGGCTGCCAAAGCCTGGCGCTTTCTCCAGCCGGCTCTCCAGCCAACAGAAGGGAAACGCGATTCGTTCCGCTTGGAATTTCCTTGAAATCTCCGAATCTAATCCGGCGTTAACTCACCGTGAGAGGAGCGCTCAGGAGGTTGTGCTAATGGGTGAACTGGCAGGATCCCTCTAGTTAGGCAAGCAGGATGGCCTTGCCCTCTCCCGAAATGACCCTTCATCTCCTACACACTCAGCAGTTTTCAGAAGGCAGGGGCGTCTGTGTGGTGACTAATTGGCTTCTTTTTTACTTTCTCTCTCTCTCTCTCTCTCTCTCTCTCTCTCTCTCTCTCTCTCTCTCTCTCTCCCTCTCCCTCTCCCTCCCTCCCTTCCTCTCTCCTCCTCTCTCTTTCTCCCTCTCCCTCTCCCTTTCCTTTCTTTCTAGGGAAGGAGCCATCATGAACCAGGCGTCCTGTGAAAAGGACCCAGTGGGGTCCTTAAGGGTCTCTGTACGAACTGGTGGTCTCCTAAACCGAAGATTAGCTCAGGGACCTCGACTTCGTTGATTTTTCAAGCTCCCTTCCTCAACTCCGGACTGCCTTTGGAGCCTCAGACCTCTTGTCCTGTCTTAGCTTTCAATGTCTTCCTTCACATACTCAGGAACTGGTCAGAGATCCACTTTCCCTCCAAGTACTAGTCTTGATCAGCCTCATGGCTGAAAAAAGGCGCCATCAGGATCGGGGCGTGGGGCGCTGTCTGAGAGTCAGACTGACCTCTCACTATAACTTCTTGCCTTCCAACCAGGCCAGCCCTAAGCCCTCTACAAGTACTGAGGCAAGGCTCTCCGAATGCTCCGAGTTGTCGCTGCTGGAGCCCGGAAAAGCTGCAGCTGACTGCCTATGCTGGGTTGCTGGAGGCGGGATTCCCGGACCAGGTGCTCTAGCAAGTGCGGCCAAGCTCATTGTTCCATGTCCCCTGCGTAGGAGCCCGTGCACTTGGCAAAGTTGGCTATGCAGCCACAGAGGTCTGGTGTTCTCCCGGCCTTAGTACCTGCCCCACGGTCCGGCACCCCCAACCCGGTCCCGGCCGCAGAGTGAGAGAAGCGATCTCGCCGCCTACTTACTATGCATGGATGCAAACGGGTCGTGCTTACAGTGTATTTCCATCGGGGCGCTCCAGACTGCAGGCCGGCCCACGCCGCCGCCTCCCGGCGCCAAGGGGCTGCCTAGGGCGGCGAGGAAGCCACGCCGCCAGGCCGTGCACCGTACGAGCAGAGCTCAGAAAACACCGCTGGAACCTGAGGTCACTCTCAGAGTCTCCTTGCCTGAGATTGTCGAGAACTACGCAGAGGCGCGAAACGGCGCGAGAACAGTCTGGGAGCCGGCGACCAACTCTGCCGGCTTCGCTCCCTGGCTGGCTCAAGCGGCAGCTCCCGGCCCAGCCGCGGGCAGCTGCGGCCAAGGAGCCCGCGGCTTCGGGGACATAGCGTAGGGGCCCACCTCCGGGGCAGCTAGGAGCCCCCGATCCCTGGCAGGAGCAGCTTTGAGGAGGCCACCTTAACACGCGGTCCTTAGCTGCACTCAGGGAGCAGCGAGGCCCGCGGGATGCCAGACTGGTTCCGCGGCCTCGCTCCTCTGGGGTCCCTCCTCGATTCCTCCGTCTCCTCCAGATCCTTTCTCTCTCTGCTTCTCTGAGTCTCTGGGGCTCCGACTTGCCCCCTCAGCCTCTCTGCAACTGGTTCTCAGACGTCTGGGACGAAGTTGCAAAGAACTTCTTCTCCAGCCGCACAGGGGCCCCGGTGGTTTCCGAGATGCTTCCGCCACTGCTGGTGGGGCCGAGACTCCAGAGTTCCACAGGAGCTTGCAAGCCTCAAACCCTGGAACCCGTGGCCTTCAAAGTTCCGGCGGCCCCCGCTGTTCTCCCATCGCTGGGACCAGGAATGGGGACAACAGCGACCGTTTCCTCCTCGCCTGGCTGGCTTTCTGCCTCACGCCGGCCAACTCTTCGAGCCCGCTGCTCGCCTCCGGGGTCTGTTCCGACAGCTTTCCAGCCGCCTCTTCCGGGACAGCGCCGCGCCCGCCCCAGGCGAGGAGCGAGGGACTGAGGAGACAGCCGGAGGGTCCCCGCTACCAAGGCCGCCGGGACTGTCGGTGCTGAGATGAAGCCACTGCCGGCTTTGACTGTCCACGGTAACGCTTCTGCCGCCGGCGCTAGCCCTCCGCCTGCTCGGCGCGCACAGTGCGCCACCGCGCCGCCCCGGAGCCGCTTTCAGGACCCGCTGCGTGTGGACAGCGCCGCCCGGGGCTCAGCCTCCCTCCGGGCGGGGGCAGGGCGGGGGTTAACGTGCCAATCATTCCCAATTGAGCCAATCAGAATGGCGGCTTCAGGTCCTGGCCCGAAACACCGCCCCATTGGCTAAACAACCCGCGGGCTCCGCCTGATTAGCGGATACCTGGGCAATGAGAGAGAATGGGGGGCGGGGACCAGGCGGCGGCGCCACGTTCATTGACAAACGCGCGGGGCCAAGGCCCAGTGGATATTCGATGGGGGCAGGGGGAGGGGCAGAGGGCTCGCGCAGCGCCGGGAGAGACTCCTTGCTGCTGTCGCACGGGCTGTACCTCTCGCACTGGCGCCTGGGCCATGGCATCCTGGGACACCCTGAGAGGTTGGGGACAGCCAAGGTGAGGGTGAGGGTGAAGGTAAGAGTAAGGAAATAGACTCCAAAAGGAACAACAAAACAAAACCATCCGTGGACGCTGGAGGAAGACATGGAAAGCAGTAGAAATCCCGCTTTCAGTGTAAGTGATGAACTTGCCGTATGCAGACACCCGACAGTTCGGACCTCATTTTCCCCATCTGTAAAATGGGCTGAGTTAACTAGTTTGTGATGAAGGCTCCTTCCGGCAGAAGCATTTCTCAATTTTATGAAGTACCTACTAAACCACAGCCACTTCCTCTTGGTCCTCTCACCTCCCTCACTTTATTTTCAAGATTATCAGTTCTGCATTAACCAAAGGCAGGGACTGGAGAAAAGGCTATCTCCTATTCCTTTAAAATTAGTAACCAAAGCCTTCCTGGGGGAAGAAGCTTTGGACCAGGTTGCATAAACACAGAGCAGCAAGCCCTCTTTCCATCCTCAAACCTCAAAGCTATTCTGTGGCTTTGGATCAAGCTGCACAAACACAGAGCAGTAAGCCCTCTTTCCATCCTCTGAGCTAGCAGAGGTTTTGAGGGCTGCAACTGAACATGTCTGTCTGCTGGCAGGAACAATTCTGCCTCCAGCACAAGGCCTCTTGGAAATCAAAGGAGCCCAATGCTAATGAGGATCCCAGAAGCAGGCAGTCGAAATCTATCTGCAAGTTTCCAGTAAAGTGGTGCTGGGGTGCTAGAATGCTGCAGGTTCCAGCAGTTGGGAAAATCTGACCTTCCTCTTCCCAGAGAAAGTATTGCAGCTCTTATGCAAAATGGGTGGATTTCTAGCAACACTCTCCTGACCAAGGAGGTCTTAAACCAGGGAGTCTATTTCTCAGGAGTGTAGGTCTCTGGAACTACAAAGTAATTGAACCTTGAAAAGGAACCATGTGTCAGTCATTCTTCATCTAGGAGGTCATAGTTCTGTGAGCCCTATGGTATGCAAGGGCCCAGGCATAGAAATATTCCTCTTTCCCAGCAGCTCATGGTAATAGCCCCAAGATACACCGTTTTCAAAAAGCAAAACAAAAAAACTCATCAACTCAGTCTTTTGAGTGGGGGATACAGCTCAGCTGCACAGCACCTGCCTAGCAAGCATGAGGTCATGAGTTCAATTTCTGGTAAAGAAAAAACAAACAAACAAACAAAAAACTCATCAAGATTCACCATTTTGAATTTGTAAGTGATACTTCTCTAATATTAAACATAAATCCACCAGAACAAGGATTCTGAGATACCTGGTATAGATATGGGTTTATAAGGAGAACAGAGCACAGGGTAATCCTGGGAAGACTCCCAGATCACCTTCTGGCTTCGTTCTCTAATTTTTCCCGCCTCTTCCCCTGACTACCCCCCTCCCCCGCATACCTCTATATTGGGTCTGCCTTGGGGCCCACTTTCTGTGGCTGTCCTGGACCCAGCTGCCCCTAACCGGTAGACAAGTTTCCGGTACTGACACACCAGTCACTGACATAATCTCTGCCAGGGCACAGCTGCAGAAAACGGCCCAATGGGGGCCCCTAGGGACCCAGGAGGCTTGGGGGGGGGCTGAAAGTCTTATCTCTCCTTTGTCCAAAATCCGTCCAGTCTGGATCTTTGCCCCCACTCCCAACCCTGCCTTGGAGCAAGAAAATCAAACAGGAGAAGGACTGGGATGGGCATGGGTTCCTGAGTTTGGTCCATCTGGTGGTGCCCAGTGGATCAGAAATCACTAGAATTCAGAGCCCCAGGCCAGACTTGAGGTCATGGCCCTGCTTTCTCACTGGAGAGGGAGGAGTGTGGGAATGTCCTGAAAGAGGAAGCAAGTGACATCTCCACCCCGGCCCTACTTTTTGAGGTTGATCCTACTAAACATCCAGATCTGACATCTTAGAAATGAAAGGGTTCTGAGGTTGTGCTTTTTCCCATTTCACCGATGTGGAACCTGAGACCAGGAGGGAATTATGTGACTTGTCCAAGGTGACACACACAGCAAGTCTGAAGCAGAAGAAAGGCTGTGGGCTGGAAATCTTTCTAAGTGCCTTTCTAGACCAATCTGGATGGCTGCATGTTGTTGGGGGAGGAGGGATACTGCCAAATCAAAGAAGCTAGCTAGGAAATGCCCAAGAAAGCTGTTTTTCCTGTGCCGCATAGACAATCCCTGAGGCATTTTGGAGTCAGGATGAAACCGTAGATATTACCCCTTACCCCGACAGGAGCAGAATTGATTCCCCTTTTTGCACACTAGGTGTTTGTTTCCGGAAGGAACCATAATTCACAGGACCAGCCTCACCATTGTGGAATAAGTTGCTAACTCCCCAATCTCACCGTGTTCGGGGCAGATGAGGTTCCCGACTGGGAGTTATTCACCTCCTGTCGGGAGCAGGATGCCCTCCGGGAACTTTAAACCTCCAAAGGCGTGACCAGACCGGATATCGCGGTCACCTACAAAGCCTTTCAGGTCACCAAACAGCAGCCCAGAGAAGTTACATGACCAGCCAGAGATAACACAGCTATTTCTTGTCAAAACTGGATTTTCTTCCGTAGTACGCCGGGAGCCGCATTCTGCAACTAGGAGAAAAATACTAACAACTAACAAGGAACGAGTATCGCCGGCGGGCTGAACTCGGTCCAACACTGCGGCGCGCGAATCGCCCTGCTTCTTCCTCCCAGCAACAGGACTTTGGGCCCGGCTTTGTGCCAGGCCCCGGGAGTTGAAACTTGGAAAAAAAACCATCCAAAAAGAAACTCAATTTATACAAATCGAACTGTCTTGGAAAGTTTGTTATTGGAAGAACGCCTATTGACAATGTTTGAGAGCACCTTTCAGAAAGTGTCCGTCTCCCTCTGTAGCCAGAGATCTCACATCACTCAGTACACACACACGCCCCCACACACACCCCTCCCAGCTTTCCCATCACTCCCTCCAGCTCACGGAGTTACAGTAGCATTAGAATACTGGTGTTGCTGTCATGCTCTCCTATAAGCCTGAGATCAACTGCAACATGAGTCTAGCCAATTTCCCTGCTTATGCTTGGGACAAAAGGAGACCTCACAGGGCTCAGATAGGTTGCTAAGCTTGGGAAAGATCAGAGATTCCCTGTGCATTACTGTCCTAACCCAATAGGTTATCTCTAGCCTTCCTTCTAAAAAGCATCAAAGAGTGAAAGTGACTGACCTGCAATTACACACCAAGTCAGGGCACAGACACTCCTGCATGATTCTTTCACCTTGATGAAGAGTTTGCCTTACTCAACTCAGCTGTTTGCAGGAGTCATTGAAGAGGGACAGAGAAGAAGAATTTAACCCATTTTTAAAAAGTGTACTCTGCCTGTGTTGGAGTTTGTTATTGTTACCAATATGCCCCCACTCCTGCAGAACAGGAACACCAGGACAAAACACACATTCCCCCTGAGGACTGGGCAGCCCTTTTTCCTAAGGCTTTAGCTTCTTGTGCTGCTAATGCAGAGAACTTCTGAGATTCTACTTCCCAAGGCTCTGTGAGATGAAATTCTATGGATGAGAGTAGTATTCCATCCTGGGCTCATTTCAGAGCTCTGACTGCTAGAGCCCAAGAGAAGGTGTTCAGCCTATTCATATTTCCCTGGCCTAGAGACTCAAGGGTTCCCACTTCAGTTAGCTTGCCCAGTAGTAGTTTTTCTCCAACAGACATCCATGAGTGGCAGAGAGCTATTTTCTCCCCCAGTAGGAATTAGAAGTCTAGGGGCAGAGAAATCTTCCAAACCCATTCCCACTATAACTCCTGTTTTATGATCTCCATAAGTTTCTGCCTTCTCTGAAATGCTTCCTTTGCTTTCTCCTATTACAAAGAAGAGGCGGGGTGGGGGGGATCTTTAATTGCTCACTGCTGACTTGCCTAACTTTGGGTTTAGAGCCAGAAGTACCTACTCTCTTACCATCATACAGATGAGGATTCTGAGATTGGGGGAAGGAATGAAAATGGTTCTTAGGGAAGAAAAAGAAATCTGGTGGCCTATGGAAGGTCTAGAAATTGGGAGAGGGGAGAAGGCCTCAGAGCAAATGGACGTAGACACCACTTTAGCACCAGCCCAGATAGCCCTGCAGCCTTCTCCCTCTTCCCCAGTGGAGTCCAGATCTGTGCTGACAGGCAGAAGTGCAGAATCACATGAGCTGTCACCCTTTTCCAGTGAAAGTGGCCCTTACCCCAACCCTTCTCAGAGGAAGGGGCGTGGCTCTCAGGACTTTAAACTCCAGTCCTGTTACTGCCCCCCACAATCCCCACCCAGTTCAGGTCCTGGGGGAATGTAATGCTTTATTGATTAAATGATTATTCAGGCGATTGAACTAATCAAAGCCCATCGACCACTATGAATTACATTCTTGGTAGGCAGCTTGTTGGGAGAGGCAGCCAGGAGGCCACAAATGCTACAGCCAGTGGGTTCACTGATCCTCACACCTCTAACCTGTTTGCAACAGGTACATAAATCCTAGCTCCAGGCATAGGGATTAGTGGCATCCCATCTACCAAAGGGCCCACCACTTGGGGAAAGGAAAGCTATTTGGGAATCAAAGGCAGAGAAGGGATTTTTAGGTTCTTTTTTCTGTGCCCTCATTTCAGGAACACTCTTGTTGGAACACTTGCCCTTTCTTCGCTGTTCTCAACATTTTGAAAACACACTTGTACATAGGAAGTTATCCCGAGTTGGGACTCTAAGTTTATCCCTTTCTGTTCTTTGATCTTTATTGGGGTCTAAAGTAAAGGTAGGGACTCACAGATGACCTGGGGATTTGAGGGGAGGAGGAGGAGGGAGGGTTGCCAGGGCTGAGTGTATTTATGAAGGGGTTGGCACAACGGCCTAATGGGTGAAAGAGGCCCAAAGACCAGCTTATATCTCGGGGTGGTCAGAGGCTACTGCCCTTGCCACTTCCTCTCAGACATAAACACACCCTGCTCCCCATTTCCTGTGCCAGTCAGGGAGATTCATGAACCCTGTGCCAAGAAAGTCTGTGTGCATACAGTCACCCGAGCTAAATACCCAGACCGGGTACAAACATTCACCTACTAATACTCTCCATTGTAGCAGTACCCACAGGATAAAAATACCTACACACACACACACACACACACACACACACACACACCAGTGTCAAATGCTAGTCTAGGTAAGAGCAAAAAGATCAGAGAGCCTTAGAAATGTCTTCAGTAACCTACAGGCTGGCCAATCTCACCTGCCAAGATTATGGCTGACACAAGAGACCCTTCTGTAAAAATGCCAACCTCAACGGTGCCCAAAGAGTGAAGCAGGTTCACCTCCACTCATGGTTTCACCTCTCAACAAATGGAACTTGGGCCTGACTGCACAAGCTTAAAACAGTAGACACCCCAGTAGGCCCCAGATCCATGTCTATTCCTATGGCCGGGCAATTTTGTGCTTTGGTATGTATACACCGGACAACAGTTGACACCAAAAATGGAGGGGTCAGAGACATCATCCTTTCTCATTTCCCAAATCACTTGGGATATGACTGGTTAACACAAACCCTTAAAGGAGTACATGTGCACTCAGATACTTATCTAAGTTACATACGAAACACTCATAGACACATATTTTGGATACTTAAAAGTACATACAAACACCAACTCATACACTAATACATTTGAGGATATTAAGAAAAAACAGGCACACAAACTCTTAGACATGAGCCCTGAAATTCTGAAAATGCATATATGGAGACAAACTTATTGTCATTCGTGTACACAGTGAGCTTATGTAAACACAGACACAAACTTGGACACCTCCAGATAGACACCAGCAAAAGCATTCAGAAACAGGGGAAAAAAACAGGAAAACTTGAAGATACTTGTATTCATACAGAAACGTATGAATAAATTGGTAAAGAGACATACAGAGACATACAGTCAATCCCTGAGAAAGTGTGGCACACTCCCTCCTCCTCCAAGGGTTGCCCTACATGGGGACCAACACCCGGTTGTGTCCCAGTGTTAGCAGTCTGGAGCCCGTATCGCGGTCCTACCTGTCCTGCCGGTCCGAGGAGTCGGGTAATTTTTCTCTAAATCCATTTTGATATTTCAGGACTTGATGGAATGGACAGGGGTGAAAGTTTCCACTTTTTTTTTTTTTTTGTTTTTTTTTTTTTTTTTTTTTTTTTTTTTTTTGTGTGTGCCAGGGACCGCTCACAGGTCGGAATAATTCAACCCTTCCGCTCCCCCGCCGAGCTGGGGTAGCTGATCACTGAGCTGAAACTAAACGTTTTAGGTGGAAAAAAAGCGTCCGAAGGCACCGTGAAATGATTAAGGAACTAAAGAGCTTCTCGCCATGTGAGATCATGTCCTGTTCTCGCCAACATCACAAGATGTCCCCAGACACGCCTCGCCCCCAGCGCGCCGCCCTGCACTTCGAGCCCAGGGCCCGGAAAGGGTGTCCGAGCCGCGGCCCAGCCTGCTCTGCATGCCAGACGGGGCGGACCCGGCCGGGCCGGAGCAGTGCGAGAAACCCAGAGAGTAGCAGTGCTGCTGCCGCACCGCCCCGGACTTTTATAGGGGGTGGGGGGGAGGGAAGGAAGGCTTCAGAAGGCGCCGGGCGCTGGTCCGCGTGCCTACGGGAAGGGACTGACTTAAACCGAACCTTGAGACCGGGCCTCTCAGCCGGCTGCACCCGCTACCAAACCTGCGTCTTGGGGTTTCTGCCCTCTGCGCTGGGCTCAGGGCCGGTGATCCCTCCATGTGCAAACCCTGTTGTGTCTGTGGGCGCAGGCCAGGTTTTTGTTTTTAAAGAAATAGCCACTCTGCCAAGCAGGTGTTTTCGAAAGGGGTACAGAGACTAGTAGCGATGCCAGGCACAGAGTAGATGTTCCAGCAGCCTCACATTCACCCCTAGGGCGGCGCCCGCCCCCAGGATGCCCAACCACCCCACCTCACCACGAATTTGCAGCGCCAATACTATCGCTGGCCCCCTGATTCTAGGACGGCACTACATCCCTAAAACCCTTAGGTCCCACTCAGCTTCCAGGTCCCAGAACTTCTGCCTACACCACGTCCAGCCCGGTTCTGGCCCAGAACAGGGAGGTTAAACTGTGAAATACTGAAGATAAAATCCTGGCTTCTGCTTTGGAGCGCCCAGGCAGGGCAGAACCACCTCCAGGGCAGTAGGTCCTGCAAAGTGGCGGAAGTTCTAGACACCTTACCCCTGCCCACAAGCAGAATCCCCCTGCTCTCAGGATTGGAGACACTGCTGCATCTCCAAGCCACGGGACTTGATTCCAGAGGGGCAATCAGATCGAGAAGACTGGGCAGAGGTGGGGCATGTCCGGCCCGCTCTCTTCGGCCGGGGCTCAAGGCTCTCCTCCCTTTCTCCCTCCCGAGTCCTGAGTCCAGCTGCTTCGCTTGGTCACTGGAGGACTGTGGGGCCCCCGCTGCGGGGTGGTCGCAGGGGAAAGGTTCTACAGGGCGGGGGGAGCGCTGCGCAGAAGGACTCCTGGCCTGCCGGACAATGACAGTTTGGGAGAGTGAATTATCCTCAGAGAGTGTTTGTTTTTTGGAGGGGGTGGTCACGAGGCTGGGCCGCAACCTAGGGGGAAGAGCCTGGAGTTCAAGGAGGTGGGGGGCAGCGGGAGCCGGACATCGCGTATCCACTAAGCAGATTTCGCCACAATCGGAAACGTGGCTGTGGATTCCCGTGCGGCACCCCCACCAAGTGGTCTGCGCAGTCCCCCTGCGTCACCTCCTCCCTGCAGTCTGCGGGTCCCGATCTCTACTGCGCGGTTTGATTTTTGGCGATCTCCGAGCGTTGGACTCTCCCTCCACGGCCCGGCCCCGGCTCTGGCTTCCCGCCCTCTCGCCTCGCCCGCGCCGGGAGGCAGCGCCAAGGAGGAGCGGCCTGTGCGAGCCCAGAGATCAAAAACCCTCCCGGAATTGACATTTCACCCGGGCTGGGGGCGGGAGTTTGTTGTTGTTGTTTCCCTATTTAGGGGCTTTGTTTTGTTTTTGTTTGTTTTCTGTGAGTTTTCTTCTCATTATCTATGAGAAAGTCTTTTGTTTCCGGTATTTGCCCTGTGGTTTTTTTCGTGGATTTGATTTTAGCGGGTTTTAGCTCTGTGAGTCTCGGGTCTTTGGGGCGGGTTTTGTTTTCAGTCTTGTGTGTTTTGATTTTGTGTAGTTTTTGTACCTTGTCTTCGTAGATTGTCTTTTTGTGTGTTCTTTGGAAGGTTTTTCCTTCTGGGTAGTGTTTTGATATGTTCTGATTTTGTGTTATAACGTTTGTTGTTTGTGCGTGTTGCGTTGGTAATTTTTGTGTTTGTCTTGTTTTCTTCGATTTTGGTTTTGTTTTTGTGAGCTGCGCTTTGGATGGGAATTCTTGCTGTATTTTTGTGTTTTGGCGTTAGTTTTTGTTTGTAGGATGCTTTGGTGAGAATTTCGTGTTTATTTTGGCTTTGTGGGAGCTTTGGGGTTAAGGTAGGGTACACTCATCACTACTTCGACCCTGGCAACACCCAGGCAGAGCGGAAGGTTAGGCCAAGTATCAAGAATGGTGGGTTTATCAGGCTCGGAATTACCCGACTCGGGTGCCGCCGTGTTGCGCTCAGTGCGCTAAGACCGCGCAAAACAAATGTGCTTTCCCGAGGGGGCGCGCGCTGCTAGTCACCAGGCCGCCGTTCTTGTGGTGCCAATGTTCCGTTCATAATTCACAAAGCCCTTTCGTGCAGTGCCCAGGCCCAGCTGCGGTCCCTTTGCCCCGTGAGCAGTAGGTGGGTGCCTCCTTGAGCCTGGTTAGTGAGCTTCCGACTTTCCCGACTCCCGCAGCGTTGGGCGGAAGGGCGGCTCCCCACCGAGGGGTAGGTGCCAAACCAGCCTCTTCGGAGGACACGGAAGTGATGGTGCGGCCCCAGAGATACAGAGCAAGGGGCCAGCCAAGTGTGGAGTCTACGCACAGATTGCTGTATGGATCCCTAAAAATTCTTCATCTCCTTTACCCTCACCCTAGGGTCCCAGAAACCCATGTCTGCTCAGCTTTCGGTTTGGATAGCCAGCCCTCACTTACAACCATAGACACATGTATCCACTCCTGAGCACGCACTTGCACAGCTGCTCTAAAGTGAGCTGGCGCGTCCGTAGCAGCGGCCTGCATGTCGGAACCAGCCCTGGCACCGCCTCACGGGGAAACCAAATTGTAGGGACCAGTAATGTTCTGAGGACAAAATAAGGCATTCTTTCTGTCCACGTTGCCGGGACTACCTATCAACCTCAGCACACCTCGGCTTGCTTAAGGCTACACCAGGCAGAAGAGACAGACACAGAAACAGAAAGACATGGTAGCTAAGCCGACGAGAAAATGCGCGGAGAATCTATGCAAAAAGAAATATGGAATGGCAGAGACAAGACCGAGGAAATGCAGATTGGAGGCCCGAGAAAGGGGCTGTTGTAGAGGCTCCTCCAGGCCTCTGCGCTCTCTGGCATTCTCTGAGAGGGAGAAAGCAGAAACTGAGAACCGAGAGTGACAGGAAAAGAAAAGAGACGCAGAAGGGGTTGACCTAGACACGCTGTGAGCTTCCCTCCAGCTAAGAAGCTGGAGGGGGGTGGTCAGGAGGCTCGGAGCCAAGGTCGGGCTTTTCAACTTAGCCGGGAAACACAGGGGTGGGGGAATTGGCGCTCCAGGGGCCCGTGAGGCCAGAACTGGGGCGCAATTCTGGCCGGCGACTCCCCTCCCCAGACCTCTGGCCCGAATTCAGGCAAGGATTGGGCCGTCGTAGTCCGTCTCTGGGCCTCTCTGCAAATCCTAGGAAGAGCCACGGGAACCACGCTGGCTCTGCAACTCCTGTCTGGAGCTCTTGCTGCGGGTGGGTGGGAGCCGAAGTCCAGGCGGGAGGAGAGGAGAGGAGGTGGCCCCGCCCTAAAGCTTGGGGGCCCAGTTCTTCGAGGGAGAACCGGTGGCCAGAGCTGAACTTGCAGGATTCGGTCCACTCAGCTCGCACGTGGCATCGCACCTTCCGCAGGCTACTCCCCTAATGCTCAACCACGCCCTGCTTAGTCTGTTGGGTCTGGACTTTGTCAGGATTGAGGTTGGACGCCTAGTCGCAGGGAGCAGGTCCCCTGCAGTATAAGCTTGGGGTTGCCTAGGAGCGGTGCCGAGATGGATGAGGGCGCCTCTTCATCCTCAACTCCCCGGGCTCAGGGCGGTAAAAAGCGCGTAACGCGGAACAGTTGCTACCGCCGGTTTCAGGCGTCCGCAGCAGAAAGGATTTGAGAATTGGTGTGGATCAAAACATTAATTTCTGTTGTGGGTGAGGTCCTGTGCGGCTAAAAAGCTCTAACTGCTAGCTCCATGTGCCCGCGACTCGCCGCCCGGAAACACTCGGGTAGCGCTGGAATACACGGTGGGACTGTGTTCTGACAAACTGATACTCCTGGTGCTTTATTTTTGGTTATTTTCCTTTCCTACTTGTCTCACTTTAATTAAAAGTGTTATTGAGAGAAGACTCAAAGAGAACAGACCTCGTCGTCGTTTGGATGGGTTCATTTAAACTCAAATGGTTTCCAGTGCACAGGTACACATGGCAGTCGTCAAGTACATGTAGAATACATAGGTACGGAGACATTTAAAGGCAACTCTTAAAGAGTATTTAGGTAAAATTTATTCGCTTGGAGTTATATTTGCAACATGTGAACACGGAAAACAGACGTCCAGTTTTATTTAAAATCTGCCAATATGTCCCAGTAATTCACTATCATCTAAGAATTCTAAATGAGGCATTGAAAGATTTATTCACATTCTTATTGAAAACAAGTGTAAAAGTTTGTTTTTTACATTTCCTTTTAAATTTAAGAATATCAGAATTTGTAAGCAATAAAATCATATTTTGCTAAAAATAGTTGGCAGGTAGGATTTTTTTCTATCAGTATTGATACAATGAAGTT
This sequence comes from Dasyprocta punctata, assembly GCA_004363535.1. Lineage (NCBI taxonomy): Eukaryota > Metazoa > Chordata > Mammalia > Rodentia > Dasyproctidae > Dasyprocta > Dasyprocta punctata. The sequence goes on along the minus strand of RJWM01000907.1, from coordinate 19,961 downwards.
TAACTCTCCCCATTCCTTTTCTTCTATTTCACCGTGTAATGTGAGCTTTAAATATTCATGCACCAGACAAGACTTACATTTATTTAATGTGTTTTAAACTAATAACATTTTAATGTGATATAATCTGATTCCATGAAGTGCTGGAACATAAAGGAACCTACTTCACAGGCAATTCTGAGTGAGGGTGAATGCACAGACTAAAGGATTCTTTTAGTTTTTGATGCACATCAGAATGCTAAACAGAAGTGAAGCGCGCCTCTAAGTAGGCCCTTTAATGTTCTAGCTTACTTCATTCTCCATTTTTCTGAATAACTTTACAGCTGTGGCAGATGATCACACCAGGACTGGGGTAGTTTCCCTGGAAACTGCCAATTTCCAAGTAAATACCATAGTCCGGGGGAGGCATGGGCTGGTTGCTATTTTTATTTTGGGGAAGGAAGTCTTAAGGGGAGATCAGGAGGTAACAGTATATAAAATGAGGACATGCTTGAAGTAAAATTGTATTCTTTTTACCTGTTTTAGCAACTTGACCAGCTATTTTGCTGGTAGCTCCTTCAAAGCTGAGCCCAGAGTGAGATGGACAAGAGGAGCTAAGCTTGGGTCTAAAGGGCCTTTGAGGTAGCCCTGACGCCAACTCTGGAGATCCTTTTCAAAACACCTACCTTCTCCTTTACTTTGGAATGGAGGCAGGGGCTAGACCTTTGCAAACTGAGTGCAAATCTAAAAAATTGTCCGCGAAGAGAAAAATTAAAGATATCTGACAGCGTATTTTCATTCATATGAAATACATTTAGAATACTGAGTTGGTACAATGAGCTTATGATCATAGAACAAAAAAGTCATTTCCTCCCCAAATTATGAAAGTATGTGTAATAGGAAATCTTGTTTATATACACATAGTGTCTACTACCACATAAGGAAACTTCAGTATCCCACTATTACCAAAGAATTAAAAATGAAATACTGAATAGATTTGAGGTCTGATGATAAAATATTTACACTAAAATAATCATATCGAATTGTTTATTCTAAAATGCTGCGACGATTTCAGTTAAAACAGTTTTAAGAACACGTGTTGGTAATTTTCTGGAAAGATCTTTTTAAATTCAGAAAACAAGAAAGACCTCAGATTTTATATTTACAGTATATGTTTACATATGTGTACACATATGTGTATGTGTGTGTTTGTGTGTTAGGTTCTCTGTATTGGCAGCCTGACAACTCATAAGTGAGATTCTCCTTGTTAGGCACAGATTCTTATAAGACAGATATGTGATAGAAACAGTTTGGTGAACTGAAAGGCGACAATTTTTCCTAGTTTATTACAGCAGTTGGTGTCTTATTTCTCATGCAATTCACACAGATTCACATACCCCATGAAGTGACAAAAGAGAATTAGGCGGGATGAAAACCTGCTGGTATCTGTAGTCGGTGCCTCAAAGCACTCCCTTGGACACACGTTGCTGATGGTGGGGAGTTCGCTGCCTCTAAACCGGCCTGACCTTTTGTCTTTTGACTTCTGATGCATGAAATTAGGTAGCAAAAGAAAATGCGAAGAAAAGGACACAAAAACATGGAAAAACAGCTCTCCCTGACAATAGTCATTGTATCAGATCATAGCGAAGCTGCCCTGCACAGCCTGGAGTGCTTGTTTATAAGGCTTGGGTTTTCCTGGCCACTGGGGTTCCTGTACTCCTCTGTGGGCAATCTGCATTTGTTGGGGGAGGGATTAAGCACTCTTTTTAATTAAGCTCAGAGCTGGGTTTTGTCCTGACTCCTTTCACCAAGCCCATTTAGATAGCAAGTAAGCATTTGGTTCCTCCATTTCCTTTGAGGTCCACTGTAAAGGCCAAGTACCTAGTTTGTACCACACATAGCGACTTCCAAGACCCAAAGGAAAACTTTGCCTCTAATGCCCTTCTGGCCATGCAGGTCAAGGCTGATTCCCAACTGGTTTGGAGTAGAAGGTTGGGGTGGCAGTGGGCTTCTCAGTCCTAAAGGACCACATACTCCAAATGGATAGCTTTGTTTCTCCAGACCCAGTTGGGGAGCCTGTTGTATTGAGGTTCACCGTCCCTTCAGCCTAATGGACTAGCTTGAAACACTCCACTGTCATGAGGGCCGGGGCAGACGGCAAGAGCCTCCACACAACATCCTTTGATCCTCATAGCTACTCTGGAAAGGGATAAACACCCCTGTGCAGAAGCCAGGATATAATGTCACTTGAGACCCTGGCCCTGTCCAGAGAGGAGACAAGGCACTACTCAAACCAGAAGAATTGTGAATGGGTGTACGGGTAAGCAAGAAGGGGCACTGGGCAAAGCAAGCAAGTTGGGTAAGCCAAACTCTAGAGAGGAAAGGCAGAGGAGATCTCTTTGGAGGAGTGACCTGCAAAGGGTGAGTAGGACTTTACTACGTATGTAAAGACACGGAAAACATAATTAATATCCCATTTTTCTGATGAGGCTACTGAGTATCCATGTACAAACAAGAAATTCACATAGGTCTGGGGAGTAGAGCAAAAAGAGGCAAATGAATTAGGTGGACAGGCCCCTGCCACACTTGGCCTGAGATCAACAGAGCAGCAGCTACATCCTCCTCTTACCAGGTGGAGTAAATGGAGGTAAGGAAAAGGCTCTAGAACCAAAGGAGAGACACATAAGGAAGTTTAATTTCTATTTTTACTTTCTGTCCTGGGAACTTTACAAAGTTCCTCAAAAACTCCAGCCTGTTAAAACAAACAAAACAAAGCTCCCTGTTTGAAATGTATCTCATGTACTTTACTAAATCTTAGGCTCTGGGGGACCCTCCCAGAGCTGTGGCTTGTAGCCACTACTCACTGTACCGACCCTGCAGCCCTGAATCTCTCTTCCTCTTATCTTGGCTGTTGGAAGTGAAGTATTTGTGTTTCATCTTCATCATTCCTTTTAGTTTGTGAGCTCCCTTGGCCAGGGCTCTTTCCCCAGGTGCCAGCTTTTTTTCCAGAAAGTCAATAATGTTGTTCTGTTTGCTTGTAACAGGAACTTCTAAACTTTGGTGTAAAAGAAATCACATGCAGAACCCTGAGCCCCAGCCCTGGAGAACTTGACTTAGTGCTATGGGATAGAGCTTGGAACCTCAGTGTCTAATAACTTTCCCAGGTGGGTCAGACTGCAGGAAATAGCTGACAATTCACATTGATTTAGAAACTTTTCCAAGGCAGAGACTAACCCACTGTGATTCACTGACCCCTGTCCTCCTCACCAGGTCTAGAACTGTCCACACATGAGAACTTGGAACTTGTCAGTGTAGAAGCATCCAGATCCCAGACTCCCAAAGTACCAGCAGTCGGATTTACAAATCATTCCCTATTTGCCTCAAAAATACCAAAGAAACATCTTTAGATATGGATGTATCACTCCTCCCACATTTAATCCAATTCTGTTCAGCAAAAAAGAGTCCAGTGCTTAGTCCTAAAGGGAGATGTGAACCTCGTGTCCTTATGTTGCTGGCAGTCAGGTCAGAGAAATAAACCTATAATATAAGGTAGAACTTGATCAGGCATTTAATGCAATTAGGCAAATGCTGGGGGGATTTGTGAAGAGTTCTTAATTTTCAGCGTTAGAACTGGGTCTAGAAGTTTGAATTGGAAAAGATGAGGACAAGAATGCTACAGACCGAGGGTTCAGTATGAGCAATTGCTTGGAGGTAGAAAATGCTTGACCTGTATATGAATTGATAAGGCAGAAGGACAGAGAAAATTACATGTTGATGATACTGGGGACCAACTGAGGAAAACAAAGTCCTCAAAGAGATAAAGTAAGAACTGCATTAGAACAGGCTTAAGGTTTGGTTTACTCACTAACCCCAAGTGGCACCCATGGAATCATTTGAACTCCCTTTGTAGCTTTGTGAGTCTCTGTCTCTGTCTTTCTTTTGTTCTGCAGTTCTGGTGAACTGAACACAAGGTCCTTACACTGAGGTACTTCCTATATCCCCAGCAGTTTTTGTTTGTTTGTTTTTAGACAGGGTTTTGTTGAGTTTCTAAATTGTCCAGGATAGGTTCAAACTTTCAATTCTCCTGCCTCATCCTCTTAGAGTGCTGGGATTACAGGAATGTGCTATCATGTCCAACTAAGATTTTCTTGCTGAGCCTTCCTGGCTGAGCCCTCTAGCTGAGCAGGAGTCCCTGCTGCCTGCTTTTGTAGATTTTTGTGTCTGCACTGTGTCTGGGATTATTCTATGAGTGAGCTTACTAGGCTTTCTCTGGCACCCACACTTCTGCTAATGTCTTGGGCACACCATCACAGCTCCTTGTCTTCTTACCTTTAGTGTTTGATCCATTTTGGCAACCCCAGAAACCTGCACAGAGTCTGCACATAAAAGGTGTTTGTTTGAGATTTAGATGGAAGAATAAATGTGGTAAAGGGCAAATCTTCCCTGAACGGGGCCTCATTAGTCCTTTCTCGCTCTTATTTCCATTTCTTATCAGTATGACTTCACCTCATTGCTCCTTGGTTTGCTAACCTGTATAATGGAGGGAATAATTGCTGCTTACCCAATTTATATCTCAAGGATGTTATGAGAACCAAATACACAACAGCTAGCCACTTGCTCCAAAAAGTATTGTTAAGATGATCCTAGACTTCTCAAGGCTGTTTTTAAAAAAATCTTTTTTGGTTGACAAATATACTTTTTCCTTTGGTAGAGGAGCTGATGGCCTAGCATTTGACAGGAGCTGTGAGTGAAGGTTTATATAGGCGGCCAACTGAACTCATTTGTTGAAAAATTGTGTTTCTTTTTAAAGTATCCTTTTCTAGTACTGAAAGAGAGAAAGCACAGAAATTCAACTCAAGCACATCTGAGGGACATAAGGTTAACAGCTGTCATGATACTGCTGCTAAAATTCTGAAAAGACAATATTAGATGTAGAGTTGCTGCGTTAAAACACAGCTGGGCAGAGCTAAAGAAGGAAGAAAACCTCAGATCCTGGAGGGAAAATGAAAATACATAATGGCAGTCATTAGTGCATTAATAAGGTGACCTCTATTGTGTAGATACACATCTGTACATCACACATTCTATAAACTGAGAAAAGATTTTCACACTGGGGAAAAATAAGGCTCAAGAAGATGAGTCCTAAGTATTCTGTCCAATTCTCCACTAACCCCAAGGAAACTTCCAATAGGCATTCTCTTCAGACAGAAATGAGAATAGCCCAGAGCCTCCAAGATGGTCTAATCAGTAGTTCATTAATTAATGAATTGATAATTAAGTAGTAATAATAAATAGTCTATTAAGCACAGGGGCTCAGAGTAGTGGGCCTTATTAGATTGGATGAGCTATTTCTGTGCTGGCCTCTCCGTAACATCCCAATAAACAGGGGTGAAGCCTAAGGTTTAAAACCTCCAGAGACAGAGAATTGATTAGCTCCTTGCCTTATGGGATGCCCTTGGGGAATTACTGTCCTTCACTGAGCGCATATCAGCTTCCATAAAGCTACTGACCACTGGCCCTATTTTTGTGTTTTAGAGGTCATGCCCCTCAAGAAAGAACAACATGGTGGCACAATGAGGGCTCCTGAGAAAATATCTGCTCAGCCAGTGTGAGGGGAGTTTCAGTAGTTCCTGTGTCTTTCAGTGAGTAATCCCAGCTCAAAGAGAGGGGGTGCTCTTGGAATGTCCGCTGGAAGCAACACAATCAGAAGTGAAGCAGGGGAGGACTATGGGACAGAGAGAACCTAACCTGCAAGAAATTTCTAGAACCCCATTCCCATGACTGTGTCCTCATGGGCTTCCCACATAAATTTGTCTTTAAAAGAACACTGTTCTGCTGAGTGTGTTGCTCAGTGGTAGAGCACATTCTTAGTATATGCGAGACCTTGGGTTTAATCTCCAGCATCAAAAATAAAATAAGAATTTTATAATGGCCATTGCTATAACTGCACTATAAAACCATGAGCTTGGCCTATGTATTTCCAAAGTAAGCTAGAGGAAAGGGCGGGACTAGAGAGAGCAACTGACATTTTTTTTTCTGTTTCTTTAATTTTTCTTTTTTCTTTTTCTCTTTTCTTGAGACAGAGTCTTGCCATGTTGCCCAGACTGGCCTGAAACTCTTGGGGCTCAAGGCAATTCTGCTGTCTGAGCCTCTCAGTTCAGTATCTGGGAATAGAGGTATGTACCACCATACCCAGCCTTTTTTTTCTTCTTCTTCTCCTTCTTCTTCTTCTTCCCCTTCTTCTTCTTCTTCTTCCTCTTCTTCTTCTTCCCCCCCTTCTTCTTCTTCTTCTTCTTCTTCTTCTTCTTCTTCTTCTTCTTCTTCTTCTTCTTCTTCCTCTTCCTCTTCCTCTTCCTCTTCCTCTTCTTCTTCTTCTTCTTCTTCCTTTTTTAAATACATATTTCTTGATCACTCACTGTGAACTATACTTCATATACATTATTACATTCCATTTTCAAAACAAATGTGTGTGGCAGGTTTTATTAGTACCCCCATTACATAGCTGAGCCTCAAATGAGACTTGAGACACCAGGAGTTGCCCAGAATCACACAGTAAACAGACAGCACAGGTGGAATTTGAAAACCAATTCTGAATTCATAGCCAAATCTTTAAACCACTAACATATACAGGTTCCCTAAAACTTAGTCTACCAATCACACCATAGCCAAGTTTCTCCTTGTGTATGTCCTAGTGTCACACAGGCTTCTTTTTATTTCTTTTCTGGTGCCAAAAATGGAACCCAGAACGTTGTGCATGCTAAGAAATCTCTCTACCACTGATTCCAGAGAGATTCTTAAGGGAAAATAATCCAACTGAACAGTTTTGGAGGATTCACAAAGCATTTCTGTTTCTTCCTGTATATTATCTTGATGAATCTTGACACCAGGCCCAGGTTGTTAGCTAGACAGAAATGAGCACATTCACTTCACAAAGCAGGAACTGCTGGGGTCCTTCAGCTTGACTGGGACTTCTCCACCATGGACTGCATACCTGAGTAGTGGTCAACAGGTTAAGAAATGCATGCAGTAGAAATGGCAACCCATACCCTGCCAAAAGGGAAAAAGAGACATATGGAACTTGGAAGGGGAAACTTCTAAGTAAAGAAAAAAAGAGCACATTCTTTTTCTTTATATGTTTGAAATAGAATAATGAGATAATCCTGGATTTTAAAAACTCAACTCTTATTCTCAGAAGCGTAGAAGGTTCTAGAGGAAATGCAGTATATGGGTCTTACTTGATGATTTGCTATGGTAAGCCACATTTAATCCCTTTCTTCAGTGAAGGGATTTACGAAGGATACAACAGAATGTCCCGTCCCTCTCTGTTGCATTCATTGTGGATTTCCTTCCCAGATTTTTACTTAGTTTATAATGTTCAACAATAAAGGAAATTAAAAGATATGAAAATAATATATAACCCTACCATCCAAACAAATGAATAGTTTAGTGTTCCTCTTACGTCTTTTCTTATAGGCAAGAAAAATTTACATAGATGATTTATTAGTGTACTTATACTTTGTATTCAGCTTTCTTGCATAACAGTTTATCATTAGAATGCCACCTGGTCTTCATAATTATCATTTAAAAATAAAATTTTAAATAATTATTTTGAGAGCTGCTTAATACCCTCTTATGTGAATATATCATTCCCTGGTATTGCATATTTAGAAGGACTCCAATTTTTCACTATCACAGATAATCCTAAAGTACATGTCTCCATATATATAATTTTCTCCTATTTTGTCATTTCCTTAAAATCCCCAGATCTAGATTTGCTGGGTCAAAGGGCCTAAGTCCTTGCATAATTCTTTTTTTTTTTTTTTTTTTTTGCGGCACCGGGGATTGAACTCACAACCTCGCGCCTGCCAGAGCAGGCGCTTAAGGCACTGAGCCAAACTCCCAGCCCTAGTTTTTTTGAGGCAGGGTCGCACTATGTAGCTCAGGACGGTCTTGTGCTCGCGTTGTAGCCCAAGCCGGCCTCGAACTCACAACGCTCCGCCTACCTCAGCCTCCCGAGTGCTGGGATTAAAGGCGTGCGCCACCACGCCCGGCTTATAAGCAATATTTTAAATTCATTTTTAAAAATGACTACACAAACCTGTCATAGGCTGTCTCTTCTTTTATCTCTTGTTTCTGTCCTAAGTTAAATGTCTATACTAGAAATTTGGGGAAGCAGGAAAGCAATTATTATACTTACTTTAAAACTGAGGAAACTAGGTTTCAACACAGGGTTTTGTCTAGGGTTTTGCAATGAGTAAGTGGAGGCACTGAGACTTTGACAATATCGGCAGTAGCTATTGCAAACCAAAGACTGCATTGGTTTCTTAAAAACTGGAATATTCTCTGGCCACCTCTTTTTTTTTTTTTTTTTTTTTTTTTTTTTTTTTTTTTTTTTTTTTTTTTTTTTTTTTTTTAGATAGGGTCTCACTATGCAGTTCAGGTTGGCTTTGAACTGACTGTGTATCCCAGGCTGGCCTTGAACTCAAACTAGCCCTTTTGCCTCAGCCTCCCGAGTGCCAGGATTACAGGTGTGAGCCACCACACCAGGCAGCATTTTGCTTTTTGAAGTGTTGTTTGGTTGGTTGGTTATTCATTTTTTTTTTTTGCTTTTGTTTTTGTTTGTTTGTTTTTGATGATGGATTAAATACAAGACCTTGTACCTGCTAAGCATGCACTTAACCACTGAGCTACAACTCAATTTCTCTGATTTTTAGAGACACTGGGAAAATATGTCCACACTAGGCATATTTGTAATGTGTGTATGCACACGTGCACGTATGTATTACTGGTGATTAAACCTAGCCTTTTCTACTGAGCTACATCTAAGATAAATCCCTAGCCCTTTTTATTTTTTGTTTTGAGGCAGCATCTCACTAAATTGCCTAGATGGAATCCCATACTCCTACTTCAGTCTCTCAGAGTGCCAGGATTACAGGTAGCCACTACCTTATACAGAATTGTAACTTCTTTTAACAACAATCACAGAATCTCTTGTCTCTAACTGCTACTCAAAGTATGGGCTCACTTTGAAGGAGAATTTTGATATATTCTTTTTTTTTCTTTTTTTTTTTTTTTTTTTGTGGTACCGGGGATTGAACTTGCAACCTTGTGCCTACCAAACAGGCGCTCAAGCCACTGAGCCAAACTCCCAGCCCTGGTTTTTTGAGGCAGGGTCGCACTATGATCTATTCTTGCTAGAGAATTCCTTACCTTCAATGTAGAAGGACACATCATACAATGGGCTTATTTTGGAGATGGAGACCCTGAGACCCAGAGAAAAGAAAGGATTTTCCCAGATTCATGTCACAGAGTTGGCAGCAGAGTCAGTATCCACTCTGGTTTGAAATGTTGCCTACAACCTAGAATGGGTCCCTTGTGTTTGTGAAATATTAATAATAATTATTTTAAAAAAAGAGTATCAGGATCAAAACCATTTGGAAACACTGTATATCTGATATTTCTTTTGGAGCTCCTTGGCCAAATAAATATGGATAACATTAAGTTAGAATGAAATGGGTCTGTAATCCCAGCACTGTGGGAGGCAGAAACAGGAGAATCACAAGCTTGAACCCAGCCTCAACAACTTAGTGAAACCCTTTCTCAAAACAATAACAAAAAAGGCTGGGAATGTATCCCATTGGAAAGGCAAAGGCACTCAGTACAAAAGTGAAGCAGGTTTGTTAATAAATGTCCAAATGATATTTGTTTTATTTGTCTTTTTTCTTAAAGCAAATCTTTCCTTTTTATTAGATTTTATTTTTATTTATATTGCTAAGGAGTACCTGCATCTAGCTCAAATTCATCCACCTAGTATACCTCCCTAGCAACCAGTAGACCAGCAGAGATAGTCCATATATGTATCCTTAATAGTACGGTGATCATTCCACATTGGTACATAAAGGACCTCTTTATTTCTCATATTGCTTTCTTCCTATAGCATAATAGTCTGTTCAATATGCATTTGAATCTTCAGTTGGAATATAAAGTCTCTACTTTAAGGAGCACAGAATCCCTTAGAAAAATGAGGTACATACATTGTGACCACTAACTGAACGTAGAAAGTTCTAGGGAGGGAGGAATGTACATATAAACTGTGGTGGTCAGGCAGAGGAAAGAGATCTTTCTGAGCTGGATTGAGTGTTGGCTGGGAGTTGGAACATGAGAAGGTGACACTGTAGGTGAGTCTCTGGTTGATAACTAATGACAAGCAATTGTTCATCACACCAACTTTTGTTTTAAAGCAAAGAAAGCCAGTATATATGACTCTGGCCAACATCAACATTTATATGCTGAGCACAAAACCTTCATTCTTATTAGCTATATTTGTTACCCATATATTGGAACTGATCTTAAAGTGGAAGTCAGACATGTAGATCAGATATCATTTGGAGTAATGAGTGTACTTTCCTAATCTTTCCAACACCAACCTAACAACTCATCTCCAATAGCATGCATACTAATTAATTTGTTTTCCATATAGTAATAAGATTAACAACCTCACATTTACACGGGGTACTGAGTCATGTTCAAATAAAACAAGTTCTAATGAGAAAAATTGGATGCGGCAGCAAATCATGTCCCACCCGGCAATCCAGGTTTATGTGTGTTTGTCTGTCTTTGATACACGTATTTTTGTCAGGATCTCACTGTAAACAAGATGATTTCTTTCATGTTGGGTTAGTCTGGGTAAATTTGTTTAATGAACAACAAAGTCATTGTAAACACTGCACAAATCTGAGTGCCTTGCAGCGTGGCTGGGAATCTTTTAAGCTGCTTCAGAAAATGAAACATGTTAACCACAAAAACAATATTGGAAAAAAATTATTAATATATTAAGGCTCTTAGATATGCAGCCTGGCTTAGTTCTATGCTGGACAACTGGAGTTTGTAGTAGAATGAGATGTGACCTTATTCAGCCTCTGTACTTTCCCTATGCTGAGCCTCAGTTTCTTTTTTTTTTTATTTTTTATTTATTTTATTATTTTTTTTTTGAGCCTCAGTTTCTTGCTCTGTCAGCTGGACAGTGTTGTCTAGGACTGTGAATGTCCTGCCTGCTAATTATCAGAATTAGCTAGGAATGGAATCTAGGTAGTGGAGGTTTTAAAAAAATACAAACAAGCTGGACTTGGTGACACACAGCTATAGTTTCAGGACATGGAAGCTGAGAATGTACGATCATAAATTTGAGTCCAGCCTGGGAAATTGAGTAAATAAAGCTGGGGGAAAAAATAAAGCTGGGAATGTAGTTCAGTACAATAGTGCTGGGTTCAGTCTCTCATACTGAAAGGAAAAAGCTGTCCCACTAAATTCCAGTCCTACTAGATTCCATGCCCCAATCTGTGGCATCTGGGATCCCAGAATCTGCATTTTTTAAGACAAATTGTCAGGTGATTTGTGACCAGATCAGTTTGAGGCTTACTGGACTGGACAGATTATCACTAAGATCTTTTTCAGCTCTTATGCTTTCTTTATCATGCCTATAAAATGTGCAATTCTACATGCTCACCTTCGAAAATAAGGTTACACCTTATTTTGAGTGGAGGAAGGCAACTATTCACAGAGATGAGAACATGGATTCCAGTCTGTCTTAGTTACTTTTCGCTCATTGCCAAGACAAAATACCTGACGCCCAAAATTAGGGAAGGAAAGGTTTATTCTTACAGTTTCTTGGGTGTTTCAGTCCGTACTTAGTTGGTTCCAAGTCAGCATGGCTTGGCAGGGCTGCTGTTCATGGTGGCTGCAAGCTGCAAGGCGTGCTGGCTAGAGAGAAGGTGGAAGTGCAAGAGGAAGACCTGCCTTCCCTTACACTGTATGTCAGCTCCACCCCTGGGTGGGTGCAGCACTCACATTGCCAATCCCCATGCCAGACAACAAACCAATAACAAACCAATTAACTCAGCCCCATCAAAAGTATATGAGGACTTGGGGGACATAGTATATCACCCAATATACAGTCCTAGGTGCTCATCAAGCTATCCAGATGACAGTGGAAAAAGTCACTTTACTCTGGACCTCAGTCTCTTCATTCATAAAATAAGAGCATTGAACCAGGCAGTGTCAAAGGCTCATCCTCTTTCACATTCTGGAGGCTAATTTCTGGCCCCTTTGGGAGTTACCCATTTGTTTGTAAACTGCATTGGTTGATTGTTGAAAACAAAGCCCAACATGAAATCTGGTTGTGTTCATCTACCATAGCCTTGTCATTCCTCCTGAGGCCCACAAAGTCTTTTCTGCTCCCCTTGTTGTCATGGGTCTCATCCATTTCAACTCTTTTCCAGAAGGAGTGAGGGTGTGTCCCAGCTGAAAGCCAGGCACTTTCCAAACCTCTCCTCTCCTATTTAGCACTCAACTCATTCCAGCTTTTTCTGTTCCTTCAAAAAAGGACCAATAAAAGATACCCTTATTCCTTACACCCACGTTTCCAGCCCAGAGACCCCCCCCCCATTTGGTAAGTGTCTGAGAAATGAAGAAATGGACAAATGAATAAACATCATGTAAGGTTGCTTCGAACTCTAACATTTAATGCCTCTGTGCCTCTTGGTCCTCGATAGGTTCTGTCCTGGGTGAGGCAGAAAAAGAGAAAGGTTTGCCAGGTCTATACACTGCATAGGAGCAAGCAAACAGCTGGGCCACCTTGGTGAGATATTAAGCTCTTCAGTTTTTCTAACTTCTGAAAAATGGCACTGTGTTTTGTTTCTTTTACCTGATACTAGATTCTGTTGCCTGACTAGAGTCACACCAACATTGGCTTTTATTTGGTAATTCAACTATACACACATGCTGTATGCACTTTTTCAGTATCTACACTATATATCAATAAAAAAAGAAAAATTCAAGGAGTCCAAGAGAGTTTCTGTTCAATATTGTGTTAAGAGAAACCCTAGAAGGAGGATTCTCTTTTACTCTTAGGAAAAATGTCTTGGGATCCTGCAGGAATTTTTACAAAGCTAAGATCCTTGTGCAAGTTTCATACTTGGGGATATTGCCTTAGTGCTTCCCAATTACCTTCCTTTTTTCCCACCCCTTAGTGAGTATTCAGTGAACAGCAGAATCACTGTCACTTCATACAGCACACAAGGCTGTGCTGCTGCTACTAAGTGACATGACCAGTCTGGGCTTCAGTTTCTTTATATGTACAATGTTGACATAGGCTATGGCATAGTTGGGGGTGGGGATAGGGCATGGTGATAAACAAGGAATCAGGGCCCAACTTGTCATACCCTGGCTTGGTCTGGATCTGCACCTGTGACAAGGTAACAGTGTGGAAAATAGAGGTTATAGGCTTTGTGTTGATAAACCTGAGAAAGACTGGGGGAAAATCATTTTCCATTAGGAGACCCAGTTCAGCAACACTTCAGTATTACCTGCCTGGGCTGCCTGATGCATTGCTCTGTGGGGAGTCGGGTTTAATGAAGTAGGATAAACCACACGCACACATTAGTTAGCCTCAGCACAGGCAGGATTAACTTTACACTCCATTTGCAAGAGCAAAGCTCCTCTCCTAGAGTTTGTTATAAAGGGATTTAGAATCACAGAATGATAGAGCTGGAAGAGAGCCCCTAAGACATCATCATAATCCTCCCCGTCATTTTACAAAGGGTCAAACTGAAGTCTGGAGAGCAGAAGGGACGTGCCCAAGGTCACCTACTGAATCACTAACATACCTCAGGTTGGAAACATATATCCTGATCTCCAGGCCCATGTCCTGTTCAGTTTGTCATGGATTACATTATGGTTGCCTTGAAACAAAGGTGGGCTCCCCTCCCCCCGCTTTTGGCTTTGGGCATATGAGCAAGCTTCCCATTTAAATAAGTCAGCCTCCCTTGAATCAGTGTACGTTTGTAATTGATTTTCCCTTTGTCTAAATCACTCTTCCCTCTCTGCTTCTTCCAGAAGGACACTGTTCAGTATCACCTTCCCCAGGAATTCTCTGATCTTCAACCCTACTAGACTGTGAGCTCATCTAGAGTAGGGACCAATTGTGTCTTTGTATCTCCTCTATCTTGTACAAGAACTGCCAAATAGAAAACAAAGAGTAAATGCCTGTTGAATTAATGAATAACCATATGAAAAAATTACTCAGTAATTAAATGCATGAAGGAATGAATTTGTTAAAGGTAAGTAAGGGGTAGTATCAGTTTCATATAACCCCAGAGTTTTTTGTTCTGTTTTGTTTTCACAGTACTGGGAATTGAACCCAGGGCCTACACAGTGAGCTACATCCCTAGCCCTTTGTAATCTTTAAATTTAGAGACAGGGTCTCACTAAATTGCTAAGTTTCCCAGGCTGAGACTCAAACTTGCAATCTTCCTTCCTCAGTCACCTAGAGTGCTGAGATTACAGGTGTGTGCCCTGAGTTCTTGATAACTTCCTAATATTAGATCATTAGATATTAGATCATTAGGCCCCTTCTTGTAGAGGTCTTCCTCTCTTAGCCAGTTTCCATCACTACTATGGGCCATGGCTTGCCACTTTGGGGGTAATTTGAACTCTATGATATGTATGTCATATTTGTGAATACCTTATCTTTGGACTTTCAGCTCAGACCCTATATAGGCCTGAATAAGCCATCATTTTCTATCTTAGCACTATCTTCCAATAGTTTTCCTTAAGCTGACTACAATGGGGCACACTGAGGATACTGCCACATGAAGATTGAAGCCAGAATCCTAGACTGCATGACAGAGATCCTATGTTAGTTTTTTGTCTCTGTGACAAAATATTTTGAGAAAAAACAAATTAAATGAGAAAAGATTTATTTTGCCTCACTTTCAGAGGTTTCAGTCCATGGCCACTTGACTACACTGCTTTTGGGCCTGGGGTGAGGCAGAACATCATGGCAGGGAGCATGTGATGGAGCAAAGTAGTCCAGCTTTTGGTAGACAGGAAGAAGGGAGGGAGAGAGGAGGGAAGAGAGGGAGAGAGGGGGTGAGGGAAGAGAGAGATAAAAAGGAGGGGGGAGAGAGAGACAGACAGATAAGACAGACAGACACAACAGGGACAGGATATACACTTTCAGGAAATACCCACAGTGACCACTTCTTCCAACTAGGCCCCACTTCCTAGTTCCATCATCCCCCAATAGAGAGCATCACTATTTGATTCTGAACCCATCAACAAATTAATCCATTAATGAGATCAGAACCTTCACATTCCAATCACTTCCCCAAAGCCCTACTTCTGAACATCGTTGCAGTAGAGACCAGGCCTTCAACATATGTGGCTTGCAGGGATATTTCATGTCTAAACCTTAACCTTTTACAGTGGGTTCTCAACACTAATTTTCTGCATGTATTTCGATTTTTTTCTTGATTGAAGAACGTGCCTTGGATGACCTTTTTTCATGTATAAATTCCTGAGGAGGAAACTTTGGAGTGTTAGTAAATGTGTAAATCTTCATGGAGTAAACACTGAAATAAAAGTTAGAGTTAGGCACTCTGAGAGCCCATCTGAACTTCGTTGTGGTCCAGAGTTTATATTTGTGATCCCTGTGAAAAGTTATTGGAATTCTTGCAAGTAAATTCTAATCCACCACTTCCAATGCAACCCATGAGGCCAATAAAGACACAAAGACATATCTGCAGTTGTGGGGAGCCAACGGGGTCCTAAATCCAATTGGAACAAAGGCTAACTGGAACAAAGGCCACAACCAAGGGCCAAAGCCAGGTTTTATTAATTTGTGAAGAGGGGCATGGCTGAGGGGTTGAGTGACTGTGAGAATGGTGGGAACTATGTGAGTACTGTGAATCGGACTAGGTAGGAAGCACACGGCACCTCTGCAATATGCAGAGAGAGAGAGGTATGCAGAAAGAGTACTGGAGGAATCTGCATAACAGAGTTTGAGGAAATATCTTATGTTTTGTGTCAGCTGCTTCAGCTCTGATGTCTGGCCTTTATTGCCCTGGGACATCACTACTTTTTTCTCAAGGCTCTATCTCAGCCAACAGTCCACAGTGTAGATGGAGCCTCACACTTAATAGTAGAGGGATATGAGTAGGGCACACAGACCTGTCACTTTGCTTTAGAAGCTACACATAGGGTACCTCAGCTAGACCCATTTGCATTGCTTAAAGCCAATCAAGGGGGTAGAGCATTTCCCTAGCCAACTCTGTACGTATCAGTACATGAAAGTAGGGCAAAGGTGAATTAAAATTGAGACAAACTGCCTTCTTTCAGGGGGACCATCCCACTGGGCACAGTGGTGTATACCTGTAATCCCAGCACTCAGGAGGCACAAGGGAAGAGGATCACCATGAGTTCAAGGCCACCTTGGGCTACATAGTGAGTTCAAGTCCAACCTGAGCTACATAGCCATGGCTCAAAAAACTAAAAATAAATAAATAAGTTTATTTCAGGAGACTTGGGTTTCAGCCCACCTCTGTCAGCATAGCAAAAAAGTCAAGGCTATAGATTTTGGAGTTACACAACTGGGTTTGGGTCCTGTGGCAGATTCAGCACTTTCTTGCTGTTCATCCTTGGGCAAATTACTTAACTAAATCTGACTTCATTTCCCAAATGGAGATAACTGTATGCCTCCTAAGGATATTGTAAAGAATACATGTAATGTTTAGAATAGTGTCAGGAACATAGTAAGTGTTAAATAAATGTCACTGTTGCAGTCAGGGTTTATAAGGAAATGTATTTAATACAAGACACATAATTTATAGAATTATTTTATAATATTCACCCAAAGAGTCAAATGCAAAAAAGTGTGGGAGATCTGTTCACACACTAGAGATTCAAAGAATTCATCTGAGGGTCTAGATCCCTGGCAATGTTCTCACAAGTCCAGCTGAAGACATATAGCTCACGGCAATGTCCTCCAGGAGTCCAACTGGAGGACATGAGCCAACAACAATGTCTCATGCAAATCTTTATCAAGGATCTGCGCTGGGAAGGCCCAAAGGTCAGTGGTGGAAGACAGAAAGTCTGCCCGAGTAGGATGAAGGATCTGTGCCAGCAGGCTGAGGGATCTGCATTGGAGCCAGGAAGCAATGCTCAAGGTAAGGACCACAGCTCCCCCAAAGAGAACCGTAGCCATCATTAGCAATAGTGAAGCCCAAGGTCCTCTGAAGATAAGAGCCAAGTTCATATCAGGAAAGCCAGTGTGACAAGCTTCTCTAGGAGAATCAATAGCACATCATCTTTCCCTCCAGTTCTCTTTTTTATGCTGTTGGCAATAATCCTCAGGTTGGCCTTCCACACCCAGCACCATGCTGATTCAGTTCAGCTGGGTGTTACATCTTGACTATTAGTTAATTCACCACAGTTATGAACTCAGAACCTCAGTTCATGTTATTCTTTCTACCTGGAATGTTCTTCCCTTTGACTTTTTGATATCCATACCTAACTTTTTCTCCAAAAATGCTATCTCCTCAGACAGACAGACATTCCTTGACCTTACCTGAGATAGATTCTTCCTCACACCAGTTATTCTGAACCACAGTTTTCTTCATAATAGTCAAATAATTTACAATTGATTATTTCACTTGTTCAACAGTTTGTTGTCCTTGAAGGCAGACTTTTGCCCAACTGGGTAGATACTAAGTGCTTGATAAATAGTTTTTGAATTTTTCTTTGTCCATTTGTTTTTGTGGTACTGGAATTGAAAACAGGACTTCAGACTTCACATATGCTAGGGAAGTACACTACCACTGACTTATATCTACAATCTTTTATTTTTATTTCTTTTTGAAACAGGCTCTCACTAAGTTGCCCAGCTTGGTCTCAGATTTGAATTCTCCTGCCTCAGCCTCTTGGGTTGGGGATTACAGGCATGCACCATTTTTCCAGGATAGGCTAAATTTTTTAAACACTTCTATTCACAGAAATCTGATACCCATACCCACTTGAACACTTCAAACACCTCCCACTTAACTCTTGCATCTCTAAAACCAGAAGAACAAATCGAGGCATCTATGAGACCAAGAATATGAACTATCTCTTTGGTTTCTAAAAACGTAGGCAGTAGTAGAGAACAGAGAAGGGTCGAGGACAGCTCTTCAGAGATGGAAATTTTAGCTTTACCCTTTACTGGCTATGTGAACTGGAACAAGTTGTTTATCTTCTCCAAGTCTCAGTTCCCTCATCTGAAAAATGGAAATAAAATGCCTACCTTGCAGGGTGTATTATGAAGATTAAAAATAAAAATGTTCATGTTATAGTGGATTTGTGTTCACTTGGGGGCTACCATTTTTAAAGAATAATGAAGATGTTCTCCCCTGCCTTATATCTGTCTCTGCCTTTCTCTGTCTCTCTCTCTCTCCCTCCCTCCTTCTCTGTCAGTGCTAGGAATCAAACAAAGGGCTCACACATGATAGGAAAGTGCTAGAGCACTGAGCCACATCCCCAGCACCAGAACTCATCTCTTAAAGGCAGAACATCTCCAGTGATCATAAACCATGGAAAGACCAGGCTAGCTGGGACCAGGGACGTCAAAATGTGAGGGCTAATTGAAAGTCACAGGGTTGTAAGACCATGAGAGAAACAGGAAAGTGAGAGAAATGTAATGGCTACTTTCAACAGCTTAGGGGCTATAAAAAAAGCCCTCTCTGACAAGGAGGGTCAGGAATATTTCTGACCATTTCATGAGACCAGATGCTTTTGCCAACCCTACATCTTGGAAGAGAGAGTTAAGGATGAGTCATCAAAGGATTCTGAAGAGAGTCTGAGGGAAGCAAAGGAAGCCATAGAGACTTTGAATAGTAGGGAAGGGAAGAAAGAGGGTAAATTGGGTGGACTTGCTCCCTGCTGGAGGTGGGAATGGGCTGAACAGGTTAGGGAGGGCTGAGAATGTTGTGGGGCTTTGAGCTGAGAATCAGGATAACTATGAGGAGGTTATAGAGAAGCAAATTTGGACTGTCTCAAAGGAATACTTTTTCACTAACTAAACCCATCTCTATTATTCAGCCTTATTTTTGTGTTGCAAGTGACAAAACCTCAAATCAAGGAAGCTTAATGAAGAGAGAGGGAGAGAGAAAGAGACTGAGACTATACTGGTGCATAGTTCAGGGCAGGACCTCAGGGGCTAAGAATTTAAAAGATGTCATTGGACATCTCACAATCCCCTTGCCAGTTTTCTTTGTGTTAGCTTCATCTCTCATTGTGTAGGGCGACATTGTAGACATGGCTGCAGACATGCATCTTACCCCAGCCACGCTAAGAAGTGATCCCCATCAGAAAGTGTAGGTAGTCCCAGAAAAGAATTCTGATAAGTCCTCCTTTGCTCACTGGCTCATTCCTAAGCCAATCACTGTGTTCAGAATCTGGCACTCTGCTTGTCAGGCCTGGGACACATGCCGAACTACATTGTGTGACCAGGAAATACAAACTACTCTAAATATCATATTTAACAGAAGCAACTTTTTGGAAAAGCACAAGTGAGAGAAGAGCTTCAGAAGCCTAGGGAAGAACAGTGAAGCAACCCAGATATCACCAACAGCTAGAAGCCACTGTTAATCCAAGGTTGGAGAAAGTCAGGGAGAAGGTAGTGTTACTGGGGTTACCCAGTGGAAATTTGAACCTTGGTGGTTATGGGGTTGGGGACTGGAACTGAACCATGGAAGACATATAGCTTCAGTGAGAAAGGAAGAGGAGAAATATTTTGGCTTCTCCATTTTCTCACCCCGCAATCTCCTGCCAATGACTTCCATTGGTCATACCTCCCAAATCCAGCAGATAAGGAGCCTGGGACTTAGAGTCTGAGAGGGTCAGCCCCTGACTCCATCGTTTACAATATAGAAAGGGGTGAGGTAAAGTCAAATAATATATGTGAGGGCAAACAGGTCAGGGAGCAGTACACCACCACCATGGCCAGAGAGGCTGAAGATTCCCATGACTGGCTGTCCTGTCATGGAACAAAGAACTACATGGGATGAAGTAGTAGTAGCTTCAATGGAGGGAACTGATTCTATTATTACAAGAAAGAACGACTCCTGGTCAGTATTTTCCAACTTTCCAAATATGAAACAGGTCACTTCATGAGG